>JAFBJU010000461.1:2410673-2430199 GCA_016785305.1 Colistium nudipinnis
GGGAGTCCCCCCCCCCCCCCCCCCCAGCCTGAAATACATTTATCATGTTTTGTTGGGTGTCAGGGTAATAACAGGCAAATATATTTTAATTAGGCAGAACATTATGTTGTATTATAATGTGATAGACGCCGATTTGTTTGCAGAAGTTTGCTCCTCACACGCGAATCCGATATTTATTGTTTCCATTTTTTTAAATGCCTATTTAGAAAAGAGCTGGAAAAAAACAGTGAAAAGTGTATTTTAACTTATTTAAGATAAAGTCGCTTCCTCTATTGTTTGCTGCCTTTTTATTTATTTTTCTCTCTCTCTCTCTCTCTCTCTCTCTCTCTCTCTCTCTCTCTCTCTCTCTCTCTTCCTCTCCCCCTCTCCCTCTCCCTCCCAGCCTCTTTATCTCTTTGTCACTCTCTCATCAGACATGCCGACTGCGCACTCTGCTGGGCTTATCTCCCTGCTCACGCTCTATGAAAGCAGATTAATTAGCACTTATTTGTGACAAATATCTACAGCCAATTGTGACCGTCACTGTGCCTCCTCACACTGCTTAATCATCTCTGCCCCGACAAATGCAGCAAACAGCGCTCCCTCTCCCCCTCTCCCTCTGTCTTCTCTGGCTCCTCTGGCTCCAGAGCTCTCGTTCATGCATCACACACACACACACACACGCTGTGCAGCTTCAACACACACAAAAAAAAGAACATTTGTTTGTTCAAAGCATCGTTCACATGGGCGAGGTCACTGAACTCTTGGTGGGCAGAAGGAGTCTGCGTCTTATCCTCCTGTAATTGTTGGTATGCAGCAAGTGTTCCATAAACGGGCATGTTTGGGAAATGTTTATTCACGGCAGATGGGCAGAGTGGTTGTCCTTATGCAAATGCGCAGACCAAACACAGCAGAAAGCTGTTGATGGTGACATTAGCCTAACACACAAACTGTCACAGCAGATGGCGCTTTGTTGGTGGTGACATTACTTTGGTCAAATTAAACGATTTAGGAAATCCTTTTCTCATTTCTGTGTGTCAACATAATTCACAGGGATATTTAAAACATTAATCTGTGTTCATGTGGAATAATTGAATTTCTCTTGCAAATAAGTAATGGTGATATGAAGTGTAGAAGATCCACTTAGGGAAAGACGCAATGGCTGCTTTTGCGTGTAGCCCCGCAGTCACCGCTGGAGGCTTGAGTGCTTCCTACTTTGCATAGAAATTGGAGAGAACATACATAAAGTTTATCTCCTGTTTCTCTCCACTTTGGTGTTTAAATGGGTAGCCATACTGTGCTAAGAATTACACAAATTGTGGGCAAATTTTTTTTTCTGACCTGTGTCTGACATACATGAAAGCATTAAGATCGCATTTTAATTTTTTTTTCCCCATCCCTCTCTCTTGTCTTCTCGCTGCTACGTTATCACCAGGTTCAAAGAGTAAGTAATTATTCCTTCTTATGGTATACTTCATGTTACGTATGTGACCACTGTTTAGGAAGATTTCTATTTATACAGGTTGTGGGATGGCTGTGCAATACCAAAAGAAAAGTTATTTTTCTTATTACATTTCATCACATTACATTAAGCATTTGATAAAAAAAAAAAAAAATGGTACTCATAGTCTGTGTATATCGTATAGTGTGTGTGTGTATATATATATATATATATATATATATATATATATATAATATAAAAGTGCAAATGGCAAAAACATTTACTGTCAAAAGTGTGATTTACAGCAATTCAATTCAATGAATTGAACATTAGACACTACAAATATTTATGCACAAAATTGTCATTGCACGGACGTGGGTCCTGGTTATCCAAGGAAGCCGACTCTTTTGTTGACGTCATTGCTTGCAGTGTGTGTGATTATAATACGCTCTCTCGCATCTTCATTACTCATCAGGTTTTTTAGAGATGTTGGAATGTGTGAAGAGGATGACCGCTAGTGCCTCCCTTCTGTAAATGTCTCGTGTGACGTCAAGTTTAGTTCGCCTGGTGGGAAAAACACACATTTAATACGTGACACGTCTGCTCACTTTTTAACCACACTGTTCTTGAAAAGGAGGAGGAGTTCATTCTTTGCTGCATTAAAAGAAAAGAAAGACAAGTTTGTTTTCTGTTATTTTAGGCAGATTGTTCTCTGTACCTTTGTGTGCATTTGTGACTCCAAATGTCAACCCCTTTGCACAGGCGACAGGCGGAGTGTGCCAAAACTGCCAGGATTCAGATGGCTCTACCACCGGGAGGGAAAGCACCTCCTGCAGGAGCTCCCACTGCCAACCTCTATGAGGAGCTGGGCGACAGCAGCATGTGAGTCCACCCTGACCCTTTGTTATTACTGTCTGTCTCCCGTCCCGCCTCTCCCTATTACAGGCAGGCACTGCATTGTACACTGCAGACCCCCTTTTCTCTGTATCTGAATGTAATTTAGTATATCTGGTGCTATCGATGGATTTTCTTCTTTTCTGCAAAGCACCACCGCTCTGCGTCGCGGCACAGCTGGTGATCAGACATTGACTTACGCCTGTGTTTTCGAATTTGTGTGTGAATGCATTTTCTTGCAAGACCTTCGCTCAAGGTAAGAGCGTAACATACCACACAGTGCAGTTTACGAAAAGCCGATTTTGATCTGTGCTGATGAACAGATTTATATATTTTTTTTTTAATGTGCCTACGAGAGGTATGTGCCAAACGTATGCCTGCGCATGACAGGTGCTTTATTATAATTCCATCAGGCCATCCCCAGTGGAAAGACGTACTGTGTCAATGTACGTTTTAGAGACGGGATTGAATATTTTTGAGGGTCAAGTGATTATTGTGACCGCTAATGCTTTTTTTTTTTTTTTTACAAAATCACTATGTTTTATGTTTTGTTTTTTTTGTTTTTTTTTCAACGTTTTCATATTTCATAATTCTGTGGGCTGTATGGGCTGAGATGTTGGACCCTTAAACTGCCATCCCAGAAAAAGAAAAAATATTCATCCCCCATGTGTAATTTCCAAACTACATAGATCAAAATCATAAAGATCATCAAAACATAGGGAATTTTGTATTCTCTCAACCAGTGTACTTATCTTTTTTTTTTATATATATATATAAAAAAAATTGCATGGAAGAGCGGAAAGTGCTGACATAAACTTCATATCACTTATTAAAGCCAACAGGCACATTTCAACATTTCCCCAGAAATGTTCTAGTTACATTCAGCAATCTTTTTGATAATAATCCAACATTTCCATAGCTCACCTTAATGTCCACAGTGTTTTGGCATCGGCGTGTTTGGCTTCCTCACTTTCATGTGGAATACCGCTCAGAACACACCATGGAACGTGTACTCAATCAGGTTGAATCAGAAACTGCTGCTCTGCTGGCTTTCGTTAATTAGTTAAAAAAGTGCTGATGCTACCATCACAATTGTTTAAAAATAAATAAATAAATAAAGAAAATTGAAATTTAACAGCAAGTCGTAAAGAGCGTCAGACCGGACCCGGATGTTGACCAACTCTCAACTCAAATTCTGTAGCATGAGAAGGGCTCTCAGGGGGATTGTGTGGAAGCGGAGCGTCGCTTATTCAGGGGTCATTTCGCAGCCTGCGCTGAGAGTAAGTGGACTTTGTCTTATAAACAATCCCGTTAAAAGTCTTTGTAGCTCTATGAAGCCGGTGTGCAATGATCGGACTTTAATGCGCTTTGCATGCGCGTACTCGGAGCCGCACGCCGTAAATAAATCAGTGCCGTATTTCCCCTCAGTACGCATTAAAATATCATGTAACCTTACGCTGCATGCGCCTCCTCCATGTCTTCACCGCATGTTAACACCTATTACATTTCTGCTCCAGTCTCCTTACCATCTGTCTGCTTAATTCTCCTCCATCGTCTCTATCCCCCTCTCTCTCTGGATTCAGACTGCAGTAAGTAATCCCAAAACATATGAGGTCTATGACCATGATCAGTATTTATACATAAAGCGCACCTTTTATTTTCCCTATGGCTTATAGCTTTGGCTGAGTATATGTACTTGCTCTAGATAGATGTAGTTGTAAGTAATTTGCCTTTCAAATTCTTTGACCCCAGTGTGTAAATGCATTTAAATTGGAATTTGGAATGTTTGGATTTTATTAGATGACCTTGGTGAGGTGGTAGCCCCTTGAATAGTTTATTCCACCCCTTAACTTCCTCTTAGTCACAATAAAAAAAAAAAAAGTTGCCTGTCTCCATAGTTAAAGTCTCTTTAGTATCTTTCCCTGTAGCTCTTTCCTCTCTGCCCATTAATTAGATTGTTGTCTCCTTTAATGAACTCTCACCGCTATACCTTCACGTCTCGTAGTGTTGTGAATTATTGCTCTAAATTATGCAGTGTACATCGATGGTCTCATCTTTGGACCAAATCTTGCTACATCTGCGGGCATAATACCTTTATTATGTCAATATAATTGAATTTATCTCAAACAAATTGAGTTATCTAAATCAATAAACCAATTGCTTGGTCGAATTTACGTAGGAAAAATTCACGGCACTCAGAGTCCTAATCAGTTTAGGTGCTGGATCAAGTAGCAGCTCTGTTGCCTTCGCCTCAGCCTCTTTTTTTTTTGCTCGCACTCGTACCATCCATCTTCTCCTGTTTCAAGTCTATTTCTTTCCTTTCCATCTCCGCCGCTCACTGGGGCAGGGCTAAAAAGTCTGTCGTTGAGGAAGCCGAACACCAGAGGGTTTTTAGCACCTTTTCCCGTCGCCCCATCGCAGCCCGCGGCAACGGAGAATTACACGGCGGCATGCCCAAGTCGGAGAGCAACGTGACCTTCCTGTCCGACTGCAACCCACTGACCACTCACAACCCCGTGTACGAGGACAACAGTCCCCTCAGCAGCCCCGGGGCCTACTCGCGGGGGGAGGCGGGGTGTCCGGCTGACGAGTGGTTGACCTTCTCGGGGTCGGGGTGCACGTGGTCCATGCCCGCCCGCATCCACGCAGGGCCGCGCGGCCACCAAGTGCCGCGGAGGCGCGCTCTCATGGACCCCGCCGACTGGGAGCTGCGGATACATCGAGGCGTGCGTCGGCCGCAGAGTTCGGACTCGCTGGACATGAGCGGCAGCACGGACACCAAGCTGTCGGTGCGCGAGCAGGCCCGGCAGTTTGAGCAGCAGGCCCTGCAGGAGCGCAGCCTCGGGCCAAGCAGGGACTCCCTGGGCTCGCTCTCCTCCATCCTGATCAGGGACAGGGACGGCGACGAGGCGCTGGAGGTGACCCCCGAAACCCTGCTCTCCATGATGGATTGCCCCTACGGCCCCGCATCCGTGGGTCGAGACGAGCCCCCCGACATCATCCCCGCGCAGGGCGAGGAGCCGTGGCCCCCGGCGACCCAGAGAGCCACGCCGCCCGTCCTCCGGAGCTTCTGCTCCCGCATCTCCAGCTACATGACCGTGCAGCCCTGTCAGGTGACGGTGGAGATGATACCGGAGCCTCCAGATATTCCCCCTCCTCCTCCTCCTGCTCCTCCGCGTCCTCCTCCCCCTCCTCCTCCACGGCAGCCACAACCACCGACCCCTGCGACATCCCCTCCCTGTAGTCCCCCCTCCTTTCCGCCTTCAGCCTCCCACCTCCCTAGACTTCAGTGTCCCCCTCCATCCCCTCCTCCTCCTCCTCCTCCTCCCCCCCCCCCTCCCCCTCCTCATCCTGACAGTATCCCGCATGCTCCACGCGCTCCTCCTCCTCCTCCTCCACCGCCTCTTCCTCCCCCTTCTTCTCCTTCGCCAGTCAGCGACCAGTTGCGTGCAGCCGTCCAATTTGTTCCCACCTCTATGCCGCCCGTCTCCTCGCTCCGGCCTGTGTCCGAGCGAAAGCGCCCCCGTCCCCTTGAACAGCCGCAGGCCGGCGTCGGGAAGAGCAAGGAGCTCAAAGGGATCCTGAAGAGCATTCAGAATCTGGCCGAGATCGAGAGATCCGTCGCCAACCTGTACAGCCAAGTAGACAAAAACCGCAAGGCGCCGATGTTGAACAGGAAAACGGACGAGGCTGTGGAATCGGACGGTGCGACCAAAGTGCAAACCGATTCTGAGGTCCAAATCAGCTCGACAGGAAGTGTAAACTGTAGCGAGAACGTGACCTGCTCAGGGACCGTGGCAGCGGAGGATCCGCAGGCAAACCAGCTGGACTTTAACTCTGCAGATCCTAATGAACAAGTTTCCTCTCAGTCCACAGCGTTCTGACTCTCTCTCTCTCTCTCTCTCTCTGTTCATACTCTCATTATTTCCATTTATACGTCTCCATGCTTGTTTTTTAATATATATATTTCTAAGTTATTTATGTATTTGCATAGTTGCTGGTATTTTTACATAGGCTTCAACTAAGTCAGATAACTTTGACTGTCTGGCTCTTTCTGCCATAGACTGCTTTACGTCTTTTTTGTTTTCTTCTTCTTCTTCCTGTTGTCAAGGCAGTTGTCATCCTTTCAGTTGACGAGTGGATTACATTTCATTCATTTCATTACATCAGGCTTAAATTAGAACATAAGAAAAGGATTGCATGTGCAGGTTTATTTGGCAGGTTTAATGATTTATCCTGCTGAGATTTATGAGAGTGTATATTCCCCGGAGTTCGCAGATTAGTCAGTTCATTATGTGTTCAATGTTATTTTTGTTCATATTTATAACATTAACATTACATTTACCACTTAAATTCAATTATACTAATTGAACAAAATTGTTTAAATCCCATATCCCCGGGGTTCTCTGTCCTGAATTCTTTCCTGGCTGCAAGTTCCCGATTTTGAATTTTGTTCTCTCCCTTTTTCACAAAGCGTTAAAAATGCTGCTGATTCTTGCAAAAATCCAAATTAGGCAAAAGAGGGCAAAAAAAACGAATTATAATCTTCGATGATTTTTTCCAAATGAGGAAAGATTACCATAAATGTGTTTTATTTCCCAGAAGTCTGGAAATTCTGTGAAATACTGCTTCACAGTCTTCAGGAAGGATGATCACATCATTTGTCGATTTAGCGCGTTAATAAAGTTGTTGCAGGCAAAGACACAACACTGCATTATTTCAGATGTTATGTGCTACATGCACCGATGACCCGAAATACGCGTAGTGAGACAAACCTAAAAATAAAAAAAAAACATTGTAGACTTTATACTAAAACAGGAAATGCTTTTTCATATCCCTATCATCCTTGATTTTATTTTTGTGCAACACAATTGATTGGAGGCACGACGGGGCCGTAGACACTTCTCAGTGAACAAACGTGGAAGAATCCGCTGTCAAAACGCATCCACAGACATGCGATGAATAAGGCCCGCCCAGCACCGGGCTACCCGTCTGTTCACTTGTCTGCAGAGATGCTCCCAGCAGGATAGAGTAGTCACCGTGATGTCGCTCTGCACGCTGGAAAAAGGCTAATTAGAGAACCAATCAATCGTCAAGCGGGGCCGCCGCCCCGCGGGACTGTCAGCTGCTGTTACCCTCTCCTCCGTGCCTCTGACCTTCTGCCTCGTCCGTTCGTCTGTGCTTTCTCTCTCTCTCTCTCACTCACTCACTTTTTTCTTCCCCTCAGTAGTTAGTTGTGATACTTTCCGATCCTTGGCCTCTTCTTGTTAATCTCCTCTCGTGGCTCTCCGGAGATTCGATTACCTTCTCTGCGCTCATTGCAATGCGGCGTTTGTCCCCTCTGTTACCTTTTTTCTGTGTGCCCCCCCCCTCCCTGTTTTTACTCGCACATACCTTTCATGTGTGTGTTTCACCCACCGTACCCTGAGGCGAAGGGTCCTAGTGTACCTTCCCCTTTCTGAATTGCGTAATGTTTGGTTCATCACTCATCCCCCCGATGGGCGGATCGAAGGCCTGCTGATTCCGTATTCTATGTTCACTACGTGGGATAATCTTTTTTGGATAGAGGCGAGCGGCAGACATGCTGTTTCTTTCAACTCTGAGTAGTGGGGTTTAATGGATGCTCCTCTTTATACTTCATTTTTAAAATTGGATTCATCAAGCTCTTTTGTGTCCCGAACGGAGGTTTCACGCAGCGACATTGAAAAACGCAAAACACGCGCGCGCGCACACACACACACACAAAGTTAATTGTAACTTTTGGAATTGCGTTAAACTGCTTTTTCAGAAGGACTTTTCAAAACGTAAGCACAATAAGTTTGATGAAAAAATTATACAAAAACCAAAGTTTGGTGAACACAAATTTTGTCCATCAGTGAGTGATCTTTTGTTGCATGAAAACCTTTTTTTTTTTTTTTTTTTCATTCATCCATTGCATTATTCAACATCTTAATAAGAAGAGTTTCATGCATTTGCTGATATTCCCACCTTGTGAACCTGAGAAGATAATATCAGCCCGTCCTCCTCCTCCTCCGAGCCCACTCCTGTGCAAACTTCCCGTGGCTTCTGTCCAGTGGGCCATTTTTCTTGATGTAGCGTGAAGCGGCAATAGCCAGCGGCCGTGCCAACAGGTCATCCATCAGACCCCCACTCCCATCAGCCACTCTGCCTGGGAGGTGTGGCCGTACGGCTCCGCCGGGTCCCCTGGTCACTGCCCATAATAACAGATTACAGCTCCCCAGAGGAAGCTCACATCATCGCTCGGCCTGTATATCTGAGCGTGGGAGTTGTCGTTATTTATGGGCCCAGACAGGTTACAGTTGTGCGCTTGTGAAACCCGGAAGGTTTTAGCCCCGCTTCCCCATTACTCGCCGTATCTCATCGACTTCGACTGGGTGCGCTGCCGATGACCTGCCGTTGTCCTGCAGGTGCAGCTCTGGGTTGTTGTTTTTTTATTACCTCAGACAAGGAGGTTACATCTTCACTCGACTTTCCCTTTCGTTGTCGGGAGGGTGACACTAAAATCACTAAACAGATTTGCACCAGCCTCCGTGCAGGTATGGGGCATGGACCTGGGAGGAACACAGGAATATTTGGTTTACATCCAGCACCAGGAGCAGATACTACTTTTTTTTATTTGTTACATTTTTCTTATTTTCAAGGAAATTCTATATGTATTGTCACGTAAAAGAAAAACACTTATGGCCTGGAGATCAATGAGTTTGCACAATTTGGTGCAGATAAACTGATCTGAATCTGTCATCTGAGGCATGCGCTCTTTTGAGTGCCATTCCTGCGTATCTGTCTGATTCCTAAGATTCACCTACTTGGCACATCGTGTCGTGATAACCAAAGACAATTTTATCAGCCTTCTCCGAGATAGTAATTCCTCTATGAATAGCGATTTCCTTTTCATATCTGCTTGCAGATTCTCTAGATACGTCTGTATAAACACGGTCTTTGATATTTGCGTTTATTGTGTTGTTGTGTGGTTGTTTTTTTCCCTCCCTGTCTGAATGAGATAACGGTAAAAAATAAAACTGCCCCACACCAGCGTGATAACATTGCGGCCTAGGGCACCTTCTTTAATATTGAAGAATGTGTGCAACTCTGTTTATTTAACACATGGAAATGCACAGTAAGTAAAGCTGCAATTTCCTCTCCGGTCAGCAGAATGAAGTAGTGCCAGTCCTGTAGACTAAACATTTCATTTATCTAAAAGCACATGAAATGTCGCTGTCAGTCCACATTCAATACTTGTCTCGTTTTTTCTCCTTTCTGCTGCACTCAGGAGGCGAGGCTACGGACGACAGGTAAGCATTCCTGCTGTGATTTGTTTTTATCTCATTGTTTTCGGCCGAGACGTTTTGTCACTGCAGGTGGCTCCAGGCAGCTTATATCCTATTATTCTTATCTGTCACTCACTTGATGGAAAACACTGAATCTGATTAATACGAGATCGGCCGATAGGACTTCTGACACTGTTGATGTTCGTTTGGAAAAATTCTGACATATTCTCCAGTGCTCCTGCCAAATAACAGATAAGCATTTGGACGTGTTTTTGTTGGCTGTTGAAAAGAAAACACAATCAGGGACCAAACAATGTCGCTCTTTGACAATTACCGACCTTACATTTATTTCTTTATCATCATCATTATTATTACTATTATTATTGTTATTTATTAATTTTTTTCCCCCTCCGCTCCTCCGTGGTGTATAACGTAGATTGAACATAAGCGAGGCCGGCGCTTTTCTGGCTTTAAACCTGAACTCTTCCTTATGTTTGTGTCTCTCCTGATCATCCTCCTCTTCCCATCGCCTTATCCTTCCTCTGTACTTAACTCTGGCAGCAACTGCTGAGGCCATCTCTGCTGAGACCTGAGGTAGAAACACTCATGCTTTTCTTAATTCCCAGGGATTGTAGTCAATCTGCTGTATTCTTACCCTGTACGCTGCTACTGCTCTTCATCTGCCGACTTTTCTTTTTTTCTTTTTTTTCTTTTTTTTTGTTAAGCGCACTGAGTAATTACACTTTCTTCTTCTCCCCTGAAATACAGGAACTCTCCATGGAGTCTGGTATCGACCCGGGTCAGGACTACTACAATCAGGACTACTATAATTACGACCAAGGGTGAGCATGACCGTCCCATCTCAATCCCCGTCTTAATCTAATCCACTGAACTCATCTCGGCTTCCTTTAAAGTAAGATGAAGAAAAAAAAAAAAAAAAAGCTTCATCATTGGTTCCTATTTGTCATGACCTTGACTCTCCGCTCCCGTGGACTGAGCTCCTCGGGGGATGGAGAACATTTAAAGGAAGAAACGATGAGCCTAACTCATGCTGCCCCTCCAGCACCCGAACGCTTTTTTTCCCTCTCCTCTCCCATCAAACCAGATCAATTATGCTCGCTCCGAGTCGGGCACCTGAGAGCCCAAAAAGTGTTTTCCCATGGTTTAATGGATATGAGGGCGTTTTGGCGTGCCTCTTACATCCCCCATATGGTCCAAAGAGGGGAAAAAAAAAAAAACGTGGGAACTCAAGGCAGTAACAGCTGCTGAGAAATTGTTATTCATTAAAAGCCCCCCACTCTGTGGCAGGTGAGTCTCTACCTACCTTGGAGAATATTTGGAAAACTCTTTTAAAATCGACATGTCCTCCATTAAATCCTTCTAAACTTGCCAAGCGGTTTCCAGGAAAGGCACAGAACTTATGGCCCCGTTTACCAAAGATATTGAGCAAACATGACCAAAACAGAAAACATGAGTAAGGTCAACCAGATATAACAGAGGAAAGTTAAGCAGGACTTAAGGGTTTTTTTTTTTTATTTACATTTTTTGAAGGTCTTTTGTGACACGCAATGCCACTGGGACCAATGGGAAATGTTGTACTGGATGCACTGTACTGCGGATTGTTAAATGAGCATTTAGTTTGAAAACTTAGCGTCTCAACACTCACAGTCGCTCCGTCCGGATTGTTGTTGTCATCGCTCCAAACTTTTCACTTTGTGAAATCGTAACAGTGTATTACGGTGCAGAGAACGCAGTGTTCTGTTTTTTTTGGTAATGCAGTTGTTTCGTGGCTCACAACACGCAGATGGGTGTGTATGTTTTTTTTTTTTTTGTTAAAGCTGACTCACTGTTGCTGATGCCATCTGCTTTGCTTCTCTGTGCCGAACTTTTTCTCAGGTATGACCTTCCTCAGTTTGGCAGTCGGAGGAGGCTCATATCTCCCATGTACGATGAATACGGCGAGGTCATCGTGGAGGATGATGGGTATTACTACAGTCCACACGGCCCTGAGGTAGTACTATTCCATTATAAGATAACATTAGCTATTGCCCTAACGCCTGTTCCGCGTCTCATTGAAACAACAGTATCCACCTCACGTTGACATTGTGGCTCTAGCATCGCCGAAAGGTTTCCAAATGAAATATGAATGTCCTAGGGTCGAGGCAGGGGCCGCGGCGGCGTGCGGGGTAGAGGGCCGCCCAAGAGGGTTGCTTTTAGAGATGTGCCTGCGGAGGACGAGGCGGAACGAGCCGAGCCAGCAGCAGCGGAGGGCGAGCCGTCCAAGGCTGCCAAAAAACTAAAGTCTGTCATGAAACTCAGCAAACTCCTGGCAGCCAGCAAGAGAGGAGAACAGCCATCTGACGCTGGCCCGTCCCCGTGGAAGAAAGCCAAAATGTTCAAGATGTTTGGGGCTGGGAAGAAGGACAGAGACTACGCCAAACTGATGTCAGCGCGCCGCATCGACAGCCAAGAGAGTCTGACTGACGGGCCGGCTCCGGCGGGACCCATCGACAGCAAGTCTGATTCCCGCAGCCGTCTGGGCAAGGTGATGAAGAAAATCAACTTGGGCAACAGGCTGCGAGGCCGGAGGAAGTCGCAGAGCAGCGTGAGTCGGAGCTCGGCGACAGGCAGCGAGAGAGACGAGGAGGCCTCGCAGGCCGCCAGCGAGGATGAGAGGAAGTCCAAGGTGTCCATCAGCGTGACAGAGAGTGAGCCCGAAGCAGGGGCCAGCAGCAAGGAGAGAGGCTCCGATGAGGAATCCTCGGAAAAGAGCAGCATGGACAGGGATTATCTGAAAGTGGACCTGGACCGGGACGACGCCAACGAGAGCACCGTGGACTCGGAAGAGGAGCCCGACGAGGAGCCGGGGGATTCCGACGAGGAGAGCAAGTCCAAATCTGAGGGAGAAGAAACCGAGAAGGAATCCGGCACCGAAAGAGATTCCGGGTCGGAGAAGGAGTCCGAGTCCGGGAAGGAGTCCGAGTCCGAGAAGGAGTCCGAGTCCGGGAAGGAGTCCGAGTCCGGGAAGGAGTCCGAGTCCGGGAAGGAGTCCGAGTCCGGGAAGGAGTCCGAGTCCGAGAAGTCGTCGCCCACGGAGACCAAATCGGAGACGGAGAAAGAGTCAGAATCCGAGAAAGGGTCCGAAACTGAGAAAGAAACGGAATCTGAAAGAGAAACCGAATCGGGAACAGGGACGGCAACAGAGAAGGAAACCAGCACAGAGAAGGGTTCAGAAAGCGAGAAGGACTCTGAAGAGTCCGACGAGGAGGCCTCAGGGAGCACCGCAGAGAGCGGCTCTACTGCCCGCTCCTCCACCAGATCTTCAGCTACCGAGGCCAGCAGGGAGAGCAGCCGAGGCAGCGGCGGTACGAGTGGGAGCGGGAAAAGTGCAAGTCCGGCCGAGTCAGGCTCCAGCGTCAGGTCGTCGGAGAAAACCAAATCCTCAGTGAGCGCAGTGACCTCGGAGAAGTCCAGCGAGGAGGTCAGCGAGGCGGAGTCCGGGACGGGAACAGCCAGCGAGGCGGAGTCGGGGAGCGAGGACTCGTCGTCCCGTGGGTCCAGCCTGAAGAAAACCTCCAAGTCCACCGAGGCCATGTCCTCCGGCCGTCGGACCACCGATCAGAGTTCCCTGAGCGGCGAGGAGACTTCAGCCGGCTCCCGGTCCACCAGCGGTAGCCGGCGTTCCCAGAAGTCCACCAGTGGTAGCCGGCGTTCCCAGAGCACCATCACGGAGGAGAGCGGGGAAGAGGAGGACCAGGAAGAAGAAGAAGAAGAGAGCAAAGAGTCCTCCGCCGAGCTGAGTGAGGACGCGTCGTCCAGGAGGTCCAGCGTGGCGTCCGGGGACCCGGGGCCCTCCGCCCCCTACGCCGGGCCCTCGTACGGCTCCGAGACCTCCGAGGAGACCTACGGGGGGCTGTCCCCCATCACCGAGGTGGACGAGGACGCCATCTCCTCCTCCACTGACACTGGGGCCACGTCAGACTCGGGGTCCGAAGGAAACTCCACGGCCTTCTAGAGAGAGATTTACTGTCCGCCGCCAAGTAAGAGAGAATGAATTAGCCTTGCATGGGAGTGGAGATATAGATCGCTTTTCCTCTACAGAGTGTTTCAAACCTCCACTTTCTCCTCGTTTCCTCTCAGCGGAGGAAAAAAAAAAGGTTCCCGCTGCAGAAGAGGAGGATTTTGGCTCTCTTTGGCTTTTCTCTCCTCTTTGATGTTTCCTGTGTGTGTGCGTGCGCGGGTGCCTGTGTGTTCATGCCTTTTTTACTGGTTTTGTATCACACCGTGCTTTAAATTTGGGCTGGGATTTTTTTTTTTTGTTTTTTCTTGTCATGTTGCCGGCCCTCTCTGCTTTTGTCTTTGTAACCTCAGATTTGGATTAGAGTGGTGACGTTTTTCCGGGAATGTACATTATTACAGCATTTCCCTAGAACACCCCGGTTGAAACCTTTTATCAGTTCCGTTTTATTACTGTGGTTAGAGCAGTTTATGATCTATGTCAGTGTTTGCACTAATGAGATTTTAGAAAGGCAAAGGGATGTCCTGAAATACAAACAAGCGAACCTTCTGCTGGGAATAGTATATTATTATTAGAGTTTTTATTTAGTATTTAATATTAGAGTATTCATCAAGTGAATTACCTTTTCTCTGTACCTGGTGTACCGCCCAGTTTTATGCGGCGTTTCTTTCTCAGAAACGGGTTGTTTACTCTCCCCGCTATTAACTTCTTTTTTTTCTCCGACTCCATGTTTCCGCCCCAGCCCGGGAGAAAGAAGCGGATTAAGCTCACGGTGGACCGGGAGAACGAAACCAGCTCCACGGGCGAGGAGAGCACCACGGAGACCCAGCGCAGCCGACTCCCCAACGCCAACATCAACGGGAACATCTACCTCGCACAAAACGGCACCGTCGTCCGCACCCGGAGGCTGCCGCACCCCAATAACCTGAAGGTGGGATCCCCGTGCCGGCTGGGTAAGCATTTTAAAAAGTTAGACAAGCTAGGCGTGACTCAGGAGGAGCCCCCTCCTCCTGTGATTGGCGTGGAGGGTTCGGGGAACGGCACCGAGAATGGAACGGGCACGTGCGACTCCCCGAACTCGGCGGACGTCAACCTCAACACCCGCTCGTCCTGCGGCTCCCTGGCCTCTGCCGTCAAAGAGCTCAAAAGCTTCGGCTCCAAAACCAGCCTTGGCCAGGCCCCGATTGACAGAAACACCATCAGGCCGTGTGTCGGCGAGGAGCGCGAGACTCCCGTGGACAACCACAAGAACAGTCGGGAGACACTGGAGTGCCACAGTGACCACGCGCTGTCGGACGAGGAGGAGTTGTGGATGGGACCCTGGAACAGCCTGCACATACCAATGACTAAACTCTGACTGGCCAAGCGGGGAAAGCTCGTATCCTTTTTGTTGGTTTTGGAAATGATCATCAAAACATGATTGTGTGCCTCAACTGGATAAGCTCTAATCAGCTGTAATCACTGTCCCCCCCCCACTGGTGATTGCACTTATCACATTTTTACGTTACCACAACATTTTAATTTGAACCAAGCGTTTATCACCAACAGGGCTAAAACGGATAGAAAGTTAGAGCTGCAAGGAAAGGAGTGCCTCAAAGATATATACAATTCTATGTGAACTGTACGTCAGTGTAATTTTACTTTTTTTTTTTTTGAGAGCGATAATGGGACCCTTTTTTTTTCTCTCTCTGCCTTTTCTCTTTTTTTTCTCTCTCTGCCTTTTCTCTCTATTATTATTTTTTATTTTCTTTTCCCGAAGCAGGTCACTAAAGATTGTCATTCATTTTCACTACGATGTCCAAGGTATTTGCAGAGAAATCATAGTGAAGCGAGAATTTGTGATTATATAGTTATATGATGAAGTACAAAGAGGACTTATTTTGCTAATAGCGTTTTACTTGCGAATAATTAAGATTGTTTTATTATTAGGTTATGTTGTGATCACTTGACAATGTTTTTGACAATTTCTGGAAAAATATATGAAATTATTTTTGTCTATTTTGTATCTAACAGATGGAAAATCTAACATATTAAATTAAAAACATAATACCCACATGGGTGTCACGGCTAAAGTTCCACGGTTAAATATGACATAATAGGGGTTTTTATATGGATATTTTTGCATGCAAAAATGTGGTCTTTTTGACCACTTTAACCAATGCAGGTTTATTCTGTTCATGATCCTTTATTGATGACCAGCCAGGATCGAATACAGGGGGAGAAGCAATACCAAAACCTTTATTATTGTTGACAATACAGCTTTTAGCCGCCTCATTTTGATTGGGAAGCATAATTACAATCCTTGACGATTTCCCTTTATCCTCAACATCAAGTTTCTTTGTTTTTTTTGCTGCATGCATAATGTGAATTGCAGCTCACAATTTTGAAAAGGCTGAAGTCAGCTACATCATTGTGTGCCTTTTATAAAAATCTGAAGAATGCGACAGGGCTGTAAGGATACAGTCCTTGAAGTACATAATGGGGACGAAAGTCAATGGTGAGGTAACGCGCAGCAGCTGAACCCAGCAGTAAGCTCATGAGAAAAAAAAAAAAAAAAGAGTGCAGAGAGAGGTGTGTCCGTTAGAGGCCTTCTCTGTGCACTCTGCTCTAACTTAAAAGACGAGCAGTGACAGGTCACCTGACGCGGGGATACGGATGGCCACTGTAGCTCTGAAAAGCAGTAGGAAGTTTGCTCTGAAGTCTGAGAAACTGACAGTCTTCTTGAGCACACTTTCTCACCTGCCATCAGAAACTGCCCACAAATAAAAAAAGAAAAGTTGGGGAAAAAATAACATGTTTTTAAAAAGATGGCAGTGATTGTTACCAAGGCGACGGAGGGCAAGGAAAATCTCTGGCACATCCCTCTTCATTTGTTTTCTCGGTTTGACAGATCTGACACATCCGGAGTGACATTTACAAAAAGCGTCCTGCAGTCAATCAAACCGCCAGCACGCCGCTCCCATTCACAGAGCTCTTTGAAGGCTGGAGTTCACAACCGAGCAGGAGCTGAATGCCAAAGAGCAGTAGCGTGAAAATAGGTCAGGAGGGAACCTTGTTTCCACCCCGGCAAGCCTTGTGTCCTAAAGGATGAAAACAAATCTCTGCAATATGCTGATGGAGAGAAAAGAAGAAAAAAAAAAAGGGGCAGACAACAAAAATCACTCTTAATTGAATTATGGGATGTGTGGATTCATTCTCTGTTCCGTTCAAGTGCTCACTGTCTGTCAAGTGCCACCACCGGATTTTTTTATTTTTTTTTTTGATAAGAATGCATTTCAAAAATACCTAGCTTCATAACCAGAAAGAGAAATAATTACAAGTAGCTATGGAATGCATCCGTGCCCTCAAGGACATACTTTGCCGATCTCTTTTTGGATTACTCTCCTGATGAATTGGATTATCGCGGTCTGCAAAAATAATGCAAGCGTTTTGACTGAGCATTTTCATCTGTCACAGGGTTATGTACTAGGCTTTTTTTTTTTTTTTTTTTTTTTTTTTTTTTTTTTTTTTTTCTTTTTTTTTTTGCTCTTCACTTTGATCATTTCACTTAGTAGATTAAATGACAGCATTAAGAATGGATATATCCCTGTGGTAATAAAAGGCATGAGAGAACCCACAAGCCAGTGACTCCCCAAATGGGATTTACTTGGCTTTGGAATTGAATATTTATAGAACAATGCTTTCTAAAGATAAACGTTGTACACCTACAGAACAGATCTGAGGTTTCATTACAGTTCACCGCCAGTGTCTTATCTGTCATATGCGCGGCTGGTGCAGAAGGAGAAAAAACTGCTAAAAGTAACAAGTGATAATTTGCAACAATGCAAGGATGTCATTTGCTGTGATTTACAGACAACCGCAGATTACCACAAACAAAAAGAGCAGGCGGACATTAAATTGATAGAAACACAAAAATTCATTATTATTGTGAGCCAGAACAAACGTGCCTGAGCTACTTAAAATGTCAGCGTCGTGTTGACCACATTTCTCAACGTCAAGAGCTTGGGCCTCAGAAGATAAATGGCATAAAGGCATTTAAGGTGAAAGAAGGCCACCGAGGCCCATCGCTTTAGTTATCAATGGTGTTCCAAATAAATTATTGATTTGGTCAAATGTTTCACATGATTTGGGTTACCTTTGAATAGTGGCAGGATTTGTATAAATTGCTCTATGTTGTGATGGTCTGACCCTTTCACTCGCAATGCCTTTTTTCCCTAAATGTGTTCTCATCAACATTGGAATAATGTTTCTGGAATGCTCAAAATGTGCAGTAGTTGTCGTACTATTGCAGATTTTTGGCGGCACTTCAAGTTCCGCCACAGAAGTCGTTTTGTGCTATCGTAATTCTGTAATAGACCGATGTGGATGTACATCACGACGCAGAAACGCTGCTCTGCTTCGCGAAGTTCCATAAATCTCTGAAGGTTTTTTTTTTTTTTTGTTGTGCATGCGCTGGGGAGTGTGTAAAATGAGCAGTGCTATGTGTGTACCAAACAAAGGTGCCGGGGTCATGCTCCCTCTCTACGCCGGCTCGTGACAGCCTGCTTCCTTTAATTGGAGGGTTTTGTTTCTGGCCCCTTCATATCCCCCCTGTGCCAAGCTCCTGCATTCATCTTCTATTTTTGTGTGAGGTAACCAATTTCTCGGCTTGCTGTGGATATAAGATGACTACTGTAGATAGAGCTGCGTAGCTCTTACTATGTCACCCTTTTCATATTGGATATTTTTGATATTTTGATATAGCGCATGAGTGGGAGCAACTTCGCAGAAATGCATGAATATTTATTTGCCCTCTCTATATTCATAGAGAATGAAGTTTGGGTATAAAGACACAGCAGGAATTAGAATTCCGATTTTTCTTTTCTGCAATAAACATGTGTCAGTAATGATATGTGATATGTAATAAGCGTGTCGAGTACAGTAGTAGTAGTACTGTTGGAGTAACTTCTATTGTCATCATTCATAATTCTCCAGAAGTAAATATTCTTCCTCGCAAAGTCGTGCGCAGAGTGATATATTTGTGTAGCATGTTTGTTGAGCTTTTCCCCCCCGAGTTTGCGTGGAAAAGCAAATACACACTTTGATCACACGCAAACACGCCTCGTCACAAATGCGTGTGAGATGTTTGATAGCAGAAGCCCTAACATGAGTGTGTAGATTTGATGTTCTGTGTGCACAGGAGGAGTGGCTAATGCGTTAATACCGTTTCCACTGGCTGAGCACTGTTGTCATTCCAAGTTCACCTGCGAGCCCCCCCCCCCCACCCCAGTTTCTCCTATTAGCACAGCCCCTATAGGATATCCTGGCCTACAGCCGGCAATATGGTAATCTGCCCATGACTCATTCTAAAGCAGATTATTGCAAATCCTGAACGGAGGCAGGAGGAAAGTCCTCATAATACCTATCCATCACCGGTGCTTATTGCATGCTCAGACCTGGAGGCCAGGACTCTTTGTTTTCTCCAAATTCTCAAAACTCAAAAATGAAATGATCTCTCTCACTGCTTCCGTCTTAAAATGAGAGGGTCACACAATACAAAAAAACAGTTAAGTAGAGGAAAAAGAAAATACACTTCTTTTACCATATATTTTATAATGCCGAGCCCCCCAAAATACAAATACTCTCATCCCGGCAGCCCGTGGTGAAATCGCAGCTCACGCCATGCACCCGGTGTGGCCTTGTTTTTGTTATGTGGTGGACTCTGGCTTTTTTCCTCATTAAAGAAGACCAGGTATGCCCTGCAGCCGGCACAGGGACAGATGAGAATGGTTCAGAGACCGAGGGTTGTTGGCAGCTGGGATATTACACCGGAGCCACATTAGTGGGTGCTGGGCATCACGCTTTGCGCCAAAAACACCTGGCATCTGGTGTGAGGGTCATTTGATACACAGCTAAATTCCTTTTT
>JAFBJU010000461.1:2430226-2458339 GCA_016785305.1 Colistium nudipinnis
TAAAATAACTGATGTGTTTACATCAGGAGGAATGCAGGTATGGTATTGATGTAATGAGTTATCATAAGTATTTTGTTGGTGACTTATGACAGTGTCCGCAAACTCAGGAGAATCTCAATACAACACAATCCATACCTAGATTTTTGCTTACGGTCTAAAAAAAAAACGATTTTTTTTTTTGCTTGGAATGTATGATTATCAGAGTCTTTGGTGATGAATACAAAGGCCTTTATTAATCTTTGTATATATTCATATAACAGAGCGCAGGGATCGCCGACGTGTTCTACCCTCCGTGGTTCAAGTCACCCAGACGCATTTATCTCCGCGCACGCTCCAGAGCAGCAGGAGGTATGTGTTGCCCCCCCTTGCTTTGTAATTGCCAAATGAACTTACTCACTGTTTTTGTTTCCCGTGCCCTTTTGTGTCGCCACAGCCGAGGCGCTTATCGAGTTATGATGTTGTTGCAGCCCTCGATGGTTCATTACTCCTTCAGACAAGTGAGGCAGCTGAAGCAGCTTTTGCCCTTTCTCGATCGATGCTAAATTCATCAAAGCCTCCCCACCGGCCGTAAGTTGATTAAACACACTTAAGTCCAATTCATAACACATTCGGTGAATCCTCGTCGGGGCACCCAGGAGCCTCTCATTTCACTCCTGATCAATTTAGCTCTCGCCCCCCTTTTTTTGGGGGGGGGGGGGGCGGTTTTGCCCTGCAGCTCAGCCACCTGTTAAGATGACGCTTAGCCCATCTTCTTATAGCACATCGCTGCCCGCTAATTAGATGTCCCGAGGAGCGCGGCAGAGTCGGAAAACTCCCGATTGGACAGATGGCGGGGGAGGCCGGCTGAGTATCACAATCAGGGATCCCTGCGTGACCCCCAGGAAGCGTCCACCGCTCTCGATCCCACAGAGAGACGCCCTGAGAAATGACCGGTAAGGACATAATGTGTGTTGCATTAAATCACTCCCGCCAATTTATTCCCATGCAGGTGCTTTTCTTACCCTTCTGCAATTTAGGGTGCACCAATGTTTTTCGTCGCTCCTCTCCAAGTGAAATGTTTGGGTTGAGGAATTTGGAATGTACCCTGGTCATTTGTTTTTCCCCTCCTGTCAGTCAGACTCTTTTTGCACAATATTGGATTTTCACGTCAAATGAGACCAAGGAGACAGGGAGCTGATAGTGTTGACTGAAATGAGCATAAAATCTGGCGCCCTGACACGTGGCCCCCTCAATCTACCCGTTCCTTAATATATCAGCATGTATTTATGAGCCATTTCATTTCCTATTTTGTATCCCTAAAAAGTCAAATCGCAGAAATAATGATTGCATGTTTTCCTGAACGTGCCTTGAAAGCACTTAACGCATTTCATTTCAAGTCTCCTGTGACATAGCTCCATGCCCCGGTGAAGCACTTGCCCCATAGTACCTGATTCTCGATGCATGCGCAACCTCACCCGGGAGGCCACGAGGGCAGTTGTGCCCTCGTGGCCACAAGATGGCGCCTGAACCTCACAGATGTGGCTTGACCTCTGCTGTGTTATGGGAAGGCGAAGGAACCCGGTGTTTGCAAAGAGGTGGCACTGGCAGAGGGAAAATCAGAGATAATATATGAACATTTGATTATTATTATTATTGCAGATCTGGTAGCGTGATTGGTTATTTGTCTGGTAGGGCCCTGTTGAGTGAGGGCCTCCTGTAAAGTCATGCTGAGGATTTTCGGCAGGAACATGAAAACATGAAAGTTGCTGTTTGATTGGACTGAACTCTTTTTTCCATGTTTATGATGTTGGATCTTTTTTTAGTTTCTCTGTTGTTGCCCCAGCCCGTTGAATATTGTCCAAACATTTATTCGTTTCATTCGTTGTTATCTTTAGAATTATGATGGTGGTGACACTGTTTTCATTAATTACTTGCCGCCACCCCTGTCTGTCTTAATTAATGAACGTTTCTTTCAACCTGCCTATTGCTTCTTTCTCTCTGGCATGCGGAGGACAACAGATCACTCCTATTTTAGGAGAGCAGTGCTTAGGCAGAGGGTAGAGTCCATCATCATCTCCTCATTTCCTGCAGCTATTTAGGTCTGTGCGTCTCCAAAATAGGCACCCGGGGACCGCAGCCGGAGCTATCCGGGGACCTGCTTTTGAAAATAATTTGAGGATATTAGGACGTATCCCCATGCTTTTGTTTTTTTTTTTGACATTTCCCGGCCCGCACCTTTCGCTGGCCGTTCGTGGGCCATCTGACTTAATGCCATTTCCGAAGTCATCTCAGATGTTTTTAGGTTTCCGTAACTATATATTGTGCATCGTGAGTGCTTTATAATTCCTATGCTGCACATTGTTATTTTGGAAATGTACTCAAAACCCAAAGTAAGGTTTAACCGACAGACAGGTCGCACACACACACACACACACACACACACACACACGGAGTGTAGTTCAGTGTCCTACGACATCCCGCCCAAAGGTTATATTCTATCCGAAATGTTGGGTGTGTAGTAAAATACATGCTCCACACTGTCTGGCTCTCCTAATGAAGGGGTTTATGACTGGTAGTGCTGTCTTTGTACCATGTATCATGCGCTTCTCTATCACTGGCTGCAAGGTCAGATCATATCACGTCCCATGTGTCGGCAATGAGAGCTCAGTCTCATTAGTCCCAGCGAAGACTTTATTTTAGGACTCCGAGCCACATTTTTTTGGGGGGGGTGTACAAATTGAATTCTCACCTGAATTCTCTCCTCAGGTTGTTGTTGATTTGACAAACAGCGCAATATGTAGTTTTCCACCCCAAAACATCTCCCGTGTTATTCTGAGGCAGACGCCGTTTGTGCGAGGCCAGACTTGTCAGGCGCTCAACTTTCAGCACCCACAGTGTTAACGCATAATGTCAATGCAGTAGGGAGCCTTGTTAAAAAGCAATTAAGCCAAAATGATTTAAACATTGTGCGGTTTGGCCATTGGCGAGCCTCGAGGTACACACTGTGTTGTTGTCTTAGAATGAGAATTTCACTGTCTGCTCACACTAAAAACCGCTATTTGTGTGAGTACAGCTCTAACCACACTTTCCCACACCCGCCAAACCATACCAAACCACAGACTGCAGATGAGTATGCACACCACACACACACACACACACTCACACAGAGACACATACACACAGTATTCACATGAAGTGTAATTGAGGGGTTTGACTAGTTTTTGGTGCATTAAAACAGTAGCTGTTTTAAATGACAGGGGCTGAGAACCTTCTTGCATTGATGTCTGTGATGCTGGTAAAGATGGCTGATTACTCAAAGAGGACGTGGCATCCAGTAACTCTCATTATATTCCTCTTTATTCGCTGGAGTTTGACTGAATGACACCATTTAGAGCAGTTCCTGGCTGTAATACATTCCTAATCCTCGGCTTTCTCGCTCTGTAGATTCATTTCGTGAGTGATTTCAGACACAAGCCTTTCCGCAAACATTGTTATACTTGGTCTTATTTGTGATGATCAAAACATTACCGCTGACAGTTCAGAGTCTTCCACCGGCAGCCCGGAGCTATTAAGTTGTTCGCTCCGTTTCCAAAGCAACGGCTCATCCCATATTCCATGTGATAATTTGCCATTATGTGTGCGTGCGTCTCCCAGTAAGTCTACCGGGGTTACGTAAGCAGCTTTTGAGTTCCAGTGGCCGTTGTCTTAGACAAAGATTAGTGCTAGGCCATATTCAGACACATTTTGGCTGTTGGCAGATTGTTAGCTTGCGCTCTGTGTGCAAATGTGCTCATCACAGCCAGACTGCTTGGATGTGGTTTGGAACATCTGTGTGGTCCCCACTCCAGCAGAAGACAGACAGGGGAGAGACAGAGGGTGAGGAGAGGGGAGGGGACCCCAGGGCCGCTCACAGAAAGAAGCGCTCAGTTTTTCCATCACTGCTGTCGCCACCACCACAGTGGCGGTGTTGCCTCCGAGCGGAGCCGGGGGGACAGAAATGTTTAAGTGTGTGTGTGTGTGTGTGTGTGTGTGTGCGAGAGGAAAGAGCAAGAACGATGGAGGAGCAAAAGCAAGACAGGGACAAGCTGTGTGGGGAGCCATCAGTCTAGCCGATGACTTATGAGGTGGAAGGTTAGGTCTGGCAATCTTGGAGCTGGGGGGGAGGGGGGAGAGGGGGGGTGCTGAAAAGGAGCCTGGGTCCAAACCCGGGCGGTTGTATTCCCCCACCACCACCACCAGCAGCAGCAGCAGCACCACAGCGCCGCTCCCAGCCTGCATGCGTGTGGTGTTTATTTACGAGCCCGTTTAACCACGGCGCGGTCTCTGTGGTGGACTGACACAAGATGACAGCAGCCCGAAAGTCTTGGCCCTTTTAAACGCAGCCTAATGGTCGCTTAGTGCCGCGGAGACGGGGCACCGGGATAGGCGCCTGGGGTCTTGTCATTGGGGCCCTCTGAGTAACACATCAGCTAACAGCCCTCGTCCAGGGCCTTATTACTACCTGCTCCTGTGGCTGTGGCGCCGCTGATCTAGCCATGGCTGTGTAGCGCGTGTGGGAATTCGTGCTTTTCACCTATTACGGCCGCTCCAAGGGTGACTTTGGGTGGCGAGCGACTTTTAAGGCGCGCGCGTATGGGACCGTTTGAGCAGGCGCTGGCTGGACGTTTTTTTTTTGTGTACAATTTGAACGCACAGGTGATATTTGGGATGTTTCTGCCCTATGAGCTGAATTGGTAATCCAACTTTAACATTTCTGAGGGGGGTGGAGGGGGGGGGTTTGTTGTTGCTTTAGATTTCTTTGCCATCCAGACTAGATCATAAAGAGTTAATCTGTTGCATTTGTGCCTGAAGTAAATCGGTGGTAAGTTGATAGCAGATGTGAGTGTTATTTGGGCAAATTATATGCGATATGAAAGCAAGCATACACTTCACTTAAAAAAAAAAAAAAACGACCTGCGTAAACACACCATTCATAGCCGCCTGCCATTTTTGTGCGGGCTTGCCAGCCGACGCAATTAGACGCTTTCTGAGAGGAAGAAAAGATTATTGTCCAAATCCTCGTGCCTTGCTCAACTCGTGTGAAAAAAACAGATGTTTATTGTGAGCCAGATTCCGCCTGTCAATAATCCACAATAGATCTCGCTGTAAGTAATTCTGATCACACCTCTGGGATCTTTGAGAGGAAACTGGTGGGGGGGTGGGGGGGTTGGGGGGGGGGAGAAAAAAGTTGCCCACAAATCCCATGGGAATCCAGCTCTGCAGAACAGTCTTCTCCTGAATCACCTGTTGGCCTCGCTCGCTGCTGTTAGCCTAACCTCAGCCTGTTGCTCAATGCGGTGCGCGCACACACACACACACACACACACACACACACAGACAGACACACACAAACACAGACACACAAAAGGCTTTGAGCTTCAATCTGCATGCTTCGGTCCTGTGCAAACACAGATCAGACCATACTCATTGGGCCGTGTCTCTGGCACTCATCAGGCTGTTTGTACTGCAATTTCCTCCCAGCTCTTATCCATGTTTTGTCCACTGTCATTCCAGCAGGATTATGGGATGCTTTCATCATGCAGGAACATCAACGGAGGCAGCGGGGGAAATGCGAAGGAGACATGTTGTTTTTCTCCTCTCATCACACATAGTGCTATCATCACATGCCATAATGAATGCCACAGTCTGGCGTTATCCCTAGAACTAATTATTATTTTGTAGCTGCTCCTCTGTCCATCTAAACAAACACGGTATTTATTTATCTTTCCAACTTCCACACTCGGCTCAAAGGCTGAATGTGCCCCTTCCAGCTAATAGGCAATGCTGTAGAGAAAGAGGGATTCTGCAGGAGTCTTATTGGGACACGACTTTGTTTATTTTGGCCTTCATTTACAAGTTCGTTTTTTTCTTGGGCAGAATTCGATCAGACAGGTTCATCAATACATCCAAAAAAATGAAAAGGCATTTCTGTCTCTTATAAACTCCCTGTAATATATTGTCACCTATTAAACCTAACCCTCTTCTGTATTAAAATCCCCCAAAAATTACAGGTTGCTGTCAAGAGAAGACAAAAGTACTCCTACGAGGAGAGGATAATTGGTCCAATTTGAAACCAGCTTCTATTGTGAGTCACCTACGGGCTTACGCAGTTACGCAGCAGAATTGAGTTTTGTTTTGTTTTTTTCGAGATTCATTCTAAAACTAATCAATAGCACAGGGCTTTTGGCTCCCGGGGCACATCTTAAATAGCAAACTCCAAAGACTGGATTAAGAAAGGGGACACGATGTATCTTTCTGCAACTTCAACGGCAGAGTTTGAAAATAGGCGCTGGAAGGAATTCAGAACTGGCTTTTGCGTGTCCTTAACGATGCGTCTCTTTAAAACCGGTTGACGCACATGATGACATGTTTTTGTGCGGCAATGTTGTCGTATTCTGTGCTTGGCCGTTTCTGATCTGTTTTTAAAAGTGCCGTACACACCAAAGCAAGTATGTGTGTACAATTTTTATTGGCACGTTTATATGCCTCTGTGTGTAAACTTCTCCCCCAAATTAGACGGGTGATGTCAATATAGCCTCATCTGCAAGTTCTTAGAACAAGTCATCAGAGCAGATTAAGGCTCCGTCTAGACACAATCTGCGGTTAGTTTTGTGTTTTCTCTCCATATTAGTCGAGGCTTTGGTGAGGTAGAGATTATCCTCAGCCATTGCTCCGAGGCTTCGGCCACTCGTGGCTCTAATCTGCGGGGGGACAGTTTAGTTGATTTAGTCTTTGATGAGGTGCCCTGCGTCTCCAATACTGATGAGCTGTTAGTCGTCACCACTGGCCAGCCTCGCCGCTGTGGTCTGGGGCCTGCCGCCTCCCCTCCATCCAAGTGCCTCATTCATCCCAAGACAAACAGACACGGTCATTACAATTAAGCGGTGCTATTAAAGGGACAGGCTATTGGCAGATTAGGAGAGCCGAAATGAAGTGGCTCTTTGTGTTACTGCGACTCGTTAAAGGTGGAGCTGGTCGAGTTTTGTTTGTTGTCCATTATCCTGAATATACGCATTAGCCCGCATGCGGGGGCTTCATGCACAAAGTCGCACTGGTGGAAAAAATTGCGTTGTTTTTTTTGTTTTTTTTTTATGTGACCGAAAAAAGATCATAAATTAAAAGGGTGCTGCTTTTGCTGCTTTGCAACCCAAGAGCAAATGAAAACAGGCCCACTGGAGACACTGAGGACTCAGACTTAGTTCTCGAGGGGCCTTGAGACATGAAGGATTAAGATTATGGGGGAGGTTCTTTTAAATGACTGATAGTACAAAGTGAGACAGGGAGCAAGGCAGGGCAGGGCAGGAGTCTGTGTGGCGGACCAGCAGCAGCTTTACTCTTCAATCAGTGAGATGAAAATTGCCACTCCTGTCAAAGTAGAGGTGTTTACTGAAAGGAGGACAAGAGAGAGAGAGGAATAGAGAGAGAAAGAGAGAGAGCGCTCTTCAGAGGGAGAGTTATGCAACCTGCATGGTCCAGGGTTCCCATGGTGCAGGGCTGCTAAATTTGGCCAATCAGGGACAGAGTTAGTACCTCTCTAAAGTCTGCGGGCAGAAATAGCAGAGGTGTTAAGAGGTAGGATTGGATGTGATCCCGCAATGATGTATGGTAACACAAAACCAAATTGCACATCTCTCAATGTGGCTAAAAAATGTGGCAAACAAAATGACAGTTTTCTGGGAATTAAAGTGGGCCATGTGTTGGACAGTTTTAAGACACACTCTGGATCTATTAGTGAAAGCAGTTCCACAAAAAAAAAAAAAAAACAGGGAAAGTGATGCAGGAAAAGCAGCATCTGCAACTCCAGAGACGCATTTAAGGCTAAGAGAGCCTGTCAACATGTAAAATGTCACTCATGACCTCAGCTCTTAATCATTTACAGGAGTCTGAGCAGAAGTGATTCCCATTAAAAGTAGCCTAAATCTAAGCCTGGTGTGGTTTGGTAACACGGTGGTCTCCGTGGTGATTTATGATACAGTAGGGCCTGGTGGAAATGGGGCCCTGCAGTGTATTTTGTGTCTGTCTAGATTTCATCGATCGGTGATGTGACGGACGGCCTGAATGTCGGGCCTCTTTGTCGAAGCAGGATGTCATCGTTAAAGTGACACTGAAGAAGAAGAGGCGAGGACTCCGAGGACGCTTCCGCGGCCGCTCAGTCATGTGTTGTTTGTAAAAAATGTGTTTTTCGAACGTGCGTTTGCTTCCAGACTCGTTCACGTGAAAGAGAGCCCTGGCCTCCGCCATTCAGTGCAATTTTTCAATTTCATGTCACCGAGAAAAGTCGTCCTCGTCCATTCAGCATTTTAGGGGGAAAGTGGATCTTATTTTTATGCCGCGTGCGACATCTTCATAAATCAGGCTTAATCATAGGCCTGCGGTACACCCCTACCTTGTTTGTGTCTTTGTTAATGCCATGCACATGTGACCAATGACATGCTTGCGCAGACGAGCGTGCGCTCTCTCAGCTGTGGAGGCGGTTAGATGTCCGCTTCTGACCAAGAATGCATTGTGGGGGGACACACATGCCAGACGTTGTTTGGATGTTTTGCTCTGGGCTTTGTCAAAGAGCAATACCCCGAGAGAAGTGAACATTATATATATATATTTTTTTTCCCCAAACACTGATCCTGATTGTCTATGATAGATCTGTTTTCCCTTTTCATTTTGTACTGCATAATATGTGGGTTTATTCTCACCGAAGCACACCAGGAACATCTTTATTGCAGCGATATAGTGTATTTTATCAGGGAGAACTCGACTTGCTTGGGGCTCAAAGGCAGCTGGGCACCACATGCCTCATTTCCTTGGTGCGTTCCACCAAACTGTTGAGAGACAAGACACCGCTCCCGTCTTTTGTTCCCCCCCCGGCTTCTCATTTATTTCTGCCTCTTTTGCCCCTTATCCGCAGATTTATATCCACCGGCTGCACCCGCCACATCATAGCGGACACCGCACTTAAGTCGGAGTCTTCTCTAAAGAGAT
This sequence comes from Colistium nudipinnis, assembly GCA_016785305.1. Lineage (NCBI taxonomy): Eukaryota > Metazoa > Chordata > Actinopteri > Pleuronectiformes > Rhombosoleidae > Colistium > Colistium nudipinnis. Next base: position 2,439,224 of record JAFBJU010000461.1, read on the forward strand.
CCGTGCTGGGCAAAAGTGGAGGCAGGCCTGGGCCAGATAGCGGCCGATGAACACCGGGATACTTTTGGTCTTATCGCGCCGTCGTCACCATCCGGCCGCCGCACGCCAGGGCCCGGGACACGCGTCGCCTGGAACTCCGAAGGTTAGCACCATGCTGTGGGTCACGCTTTATATCAACGCCTTTTTTTTCTTCTTCTTCTGCCGCTTTTACGGCATCACATCACACCTGTAAACTTCACCTGTGTGTGGGGTGGGGGGGTGGGGGGGGGGGGGGGGGGGGGGGGGGGGGTGGGGGGGGGGTGTGTGTGTGTGTAGGTGTGTGTGTGTGTGTGTGTGGGCGTGTGTGTTTTCTTTGTCGAGTTATGCTTCACGACCCAATATAAATATCTCGTTGTGTTGAGAGACGAAGTGACGAGAACGCGGTGCACTTAGCGCATCTAATCAAATGCGAGCAGCATTTCTTTTTTTTTCAACGAGATCTGTTTAGTATATTTGGGTTATTTCTTAAGGACTTATTAGGACCTGTTTGTTTTACAAACCGCTCCTCAGTATCTGCTGCCTCATTAGTTTGAATGTTCCAGTGTGCTCGTTGCATACCTCAGTGTTTTCCACTCCATTCGTCCTCTTTCTTCTCTCAGTTGACGCCGAAGTATCCACTTACTTATTTTTATGCTCGGTCTTGTACTGCATTTTATGAGGAATGCTACTATAATCACTGATTGGCGTTGACCACACGAAGACAACTTAAATATTAAATCCAGTGCGTGGATACACTTGAACATTGTGGTAACCATCAGCACAGTCACTGAAATATGGCAAGCTTAATTACTTTTAATTTTTTTGCATAGCCAGAGCACTGGTGACACAGACGACGGACAGCGCGACTGGCTGTCTGTTGAAGTTTCCAGAAGTTGTAGTCTATGGCGAACGCAGATCTGGTTGTGATTACTATAACGGAGCCAGTAAATCATGACGCAGCATGAGGCTAATTTGTGGTGGGGTAAAAAAAAAAAAGACCTGGTCCTTTTTTCTTTATGGAGTCGCAGTTAAGTACAAACGGCGCATTAACACGCGCGGAGGAACCATTCCGCGGCGAAGAATCGGAGACTAGGAGCAGCCTAAATAATAATTTGTTGAGACAAATGTTGAGTGCGCCTGTAATGGTTTAAAGACGGGTGACACCTAACGTTGGGTGTCTCGGGGCCACCATGTGCTTTTGTGGACACAGGAGCTAGAATGACTCTACTGGAGAGAGGAACGCATTCTCTCCGTGATATATTGATGATGATGATGATGATGATGATGATGATGATGATGGAGATACCTGGACTTAAAGCTTTGTTGTTGCTGTGCAGACACCTTCTCAAAAGTAGGGGGCCATGGGTGGATGAGAAGATTCCACTTGGGGATACCAGAAAATGTCATTGGTCTGCATGGAGTGTGTGTGTGTGTGTGTGTGTGTGTTGAAGAGGCCCTGTGTGTAAAGTATGTAAATGTTCAATTAGTTATGCTCCTTGGCTTCATATATTTAGTTTTCCTTTGATTGATTATGTGTGTGTGGGTGCGTGCGTGTGTGTTGGATGAAATCCCTTAAATAGCACACTATGTCTCATTAATGGAATTACAGTGTGGGGGGAAAAAAAGGGAAAACATGCGGAATGAGTCCCACTTGTCAGTCCGCTCACCTGTGTGAATGCTGTGCACGTGGACAGGAGTCGCTCTGTCTGTCTCATGGGGCAGATCTAACAGCATTTAAGTCTGAATTTTCCAGCCTGGTCGAGGGCCCAGTGAGTCGGCATCAATAAAAACTTTAGGGCCATCACGGCCACCGAGGGCCAAAAAATCCTGCGCTATAAACGGCAGGCAGATAAAGTGGGATTGCCTGGCCTATCATCTTTCCGGGGCAGCCTGAATGGTTTAATGGGACACTTAATGCCGCTCTGTCTTGAAACAGAAATGTCTTTTTTTTTTTTTTTTGGTTTCTTTATTGTAAAACCACAATATGTTTGACATGGCCCAAAAGGAGCATCCCTCCGGAGGGGCTAAGGGCCTAGGGGGGACAACTAATAGGCATTGTGAAGAACGCCTTCATTTTTCTCAAGTCTGCCGCACAGCGCAAACAATGTTTAAAGCCGTGCTCAGTCTGCCCCTTAATCTTTGGCTGTTGAGATGTTTTTGTCTCCGCCGCTCGTCTTTTCAGTTTCGAACTCCTTTGAATCCACCTCTCTGGGTCAAACCATTCCCCGGCTTCACGGCCCCTTCTGCGGTGGCTCCACTAATGGCGCAGCAATTTTGCATCTCTTTGAAGTCCTCCCCGACCGTTGTGTTACCTGAAGTCTGCGCTCCTCTGAGGTTTTGGGATGGGGCAGGCGAGCTACCCTCTGCAGGCCTAATTAAATGTAATTGCTCCATTTTGTAGTGGTGCCCGTGTGGAGAGGGGAAGCCTTGTAATAAGGGAGATTGCGTGAAGGGTCCGAGGATCACAGACGCCAAAGAGGAGCCACGAGGAGACGATCGGAGACGCTTCCCCCTCTGTCGCCTCCTCTGTCCCGAGCAGACCTAGTCATTACCCCCTCCACTCTTCTGGCTCTGGCTCTGTCTCTCCTCTCCGCCGTGGCTCTCTGCGCCCCTCTCGCTCCCTCGTCCCCTCTGTCATCATCACTCTTCCGTCCATCTGTAGCACAGCAACAGTCTTTCTCCAATATTTCACCCAGAGACGCGCTTCACGTGCGGCGGCTGCTTTGTGCTTCTTTTTTTTTTCTCTCTCTCTCTCTCTCTCCTCGATTTTAAACGCTCTGGCCGTGAGTCATTCATGTCGCCGCTTGAAGCCGAACGCCAGAGCGTGCACAGGAAGTGTCTGTGGTATGATCTCCATGGCATTCCCTCAGGTGGCGTCACGGTTGTGGGTCCGAAAAAAAAAAAAAGCTGGAATTCTTGGAATCCTTCAGGTGCCTCTGGGACTCCGTAACTGAGTCAGAGACAGTGAAAAGGGCTGTTTAGCCCCCTGACACCCGACTGGTGCAGCGACAGGAGACACATTCTTTCCGGGAAAGAGGAGAGGGAAAAAAAAAAAAAAAAGGAAATTACAGAGCAGGGGAGAGACAACATGACACAGAGAGAGAGAGAGAGAGAGAGAGAGAGAGAGAGGGAGCGCCAGCTTGACCGTGACCCTGTGGGATGAGAGGCTGACAGGGGATGTGTGATGATGTGTGTACCGCGGGTACAAAGGTGACTTGGGATCGGAGGACAAGTATTATTCTGTTTCTCTGTTGTCTCTCTCTTTTTTGGGGGGGCGGGGGGCTGCCAGAAAACGTTGGAGGACATTCCTGTCGGCCTCCTTCGCCCCACATGCTCTCCCTGCATCAGGGTGTCCAGTGATCTTCCTCCCAGTCCTCCTCCACCCGTCGTCTTCTCCGGCTCTCCTGGTGCCAGTGCGTCTGCCACACAGCCCGTTAAGTCTAATGCGACACAGGCTCCGGCTCACATTTCAGTAACCCCCCCACCCCCCTCCTCCTCCTCCTCCTCACCGTCATCATCCTCCGCAAACCCCTCACTCCCCATTTCTTTTCTTCCAAGCTGACCGGGCCCCCGGCCCAGGAAGTGCACATCTGATCGAAGAGCGCGCAGATCAATGACGGCGCGCGATCCCGGGGCCGTCTTTTGATGTTTCCTGATCCAGGAAAGTGTCCGCCGAAGGATTTCTCTGCTTGTTAAAAAAGACGTTTCAAGAATCTGGAAATGGGCTGCAATAGCCAAGCCTCTGCTCAGATGGAGAGCAGTGGCGTGTGTATGTGCGCGCGTGTGGGAATGTGTGTGTGCACGCGCGGGCTGGTCTGCTTCACTGACAGTGAGAGTAAGGGTCTCTGGAGGAGCGATGATAAAAGTGGAGAAGGGAAACATCAAAAGTGCAGTGGGGAAGGAGTGTGGTGAGATCGCACACAGCGCCGGGCCTGCTGTCTCTCTCATGACCTCCCTGTCATGTGGCTTCCATGAGAACCAAACATCCAGCCACAGTTGTTTCCATACAAAACCAAACGGCTTTGGTGATCCCAATGCCTCTCTTCTCTCTCTCTCTCTCTCTCTCTCTCTCTCGCTCTTTTTTACTACCACAAGGCTAATCGTTTGGCTGTTTCTGCCCTGCTGCTGTTTTTTTTTGTTTTTTTTCGTCTTATCATGTGTGAATGTTTGAGTCTCGGTATCACACACAGTGGCAGGTTTTATCGCTCGTGTTTGCTGTAAAAAAAAAAAAAACTAAACGCAAAAGGCCACAACTATCTGTGTCATCTCCTCGATGTGCGCCAAGATTCGAGATGATACATGGTCAAATCCCTCGCACTCCCAGTCACACTTCGGGGAAACCGAGTTAAAAGATACAGAAGAAAAGAAAAAAAAAATCCTCTTCAAAACATCAGTGCTGTGTACGTGTGCCTCTGCTCCATAAATCTGCCAACCTGATCCTCTCCTGTTCTAAACAGGGGGCATAACCAATTAACGAGGCCTACACAGTAATTAGCTGTCTGCGTGTTGAATAACTCCTTACTCCCAGTTCCCATTAGTGGCTTATAGCTGCAGAGGTTCATAATTATACCATGAATTGTATATGTGCTTGATTCTTAATTATACCATCCGTATAATTATAGATTCTTGCTTCCTCTGAAACCTGTTTTGACACATATTTTGTGCACTCTTGTGATCAGAGATATCGGTGTGTAAATGTTATTGAGTCAGGAGCTGCACTAGGCCTACATCTCCTGGCAAATATTGTTGTTGCCTCTAAACATTGGGTAAAAACTGTTTTGGTGTTGGAATCTGGCAACACACAATCCGCTTTCTCTCCGAGGAGGACTCTCACCCCTCCGCTGCGAGGAAGCCCGCCGGCTCTCACTTACACGGAAGCTCATTTCTTTTATGGATTTTATACTCTCGGTGAACATGTCATGTTTTCTCCTGAGCTGCAAAGTATTCTGCATATTTGTTCCAGTCACGTGCCTGCTCTGCGATTAGTGCCTCAGTCAAATGTATAGGAGGTGCCCTGGAATTTGTGTAAATGTTTGAAGTATAAAGTGTAAAATCAGCATCAGATGTTATTCATTTATGGACTTATCAAGTCCAGATGGAGCCATATTTTATCCAGCGTGATTCAAATATCCATCTCTTTTGAATCTGCTTGCAATTAAACCGCTCAGTGAATGTTCAACAGCCTGAGAAAAAAATGGTCTTTTGGAATCAGTAAAACAAAAAAAAGCTGGTAACAACAGGGAAAGACCACCCCTGACTTTGACTGTAAACGATGTTGTACGTCCGTCAGGGCTCAGAGTCCTACATCAAAGCAACGGAGACAATACAACTGTGAGTGTTTTTTTTTCGCTCAGTGTGAGAAAATCTGAATTGTTTTGCGTGCTGTAGAGTTAATCTCTTGTTTGGATACACAACATCGACGAAATTCCTTTTGGAGAAACGGCAAGTCAGGTGAAGAATGGAGACCGAGTCGGGGGACCAGTAAAAAAAAAAAAGTTGCATTATGGGAAATGGCAGATGTTTGGTTAGATTGGGAAAATAGTCCGTCAGAAGTTGTCCCCGGCCAACCCAGGGTTGTAATTTCAACCCCATTAAGATGCATTATTGTTCATTTGTTTAAAGACAAGGAGCCCTTGTGTTGGGAGAAGAAGGCCCATTGTGTAGAAAACAGCACCAGTTGCGTTTATCTGCAAAGGTTGGCAAATGAACTTGTCAATTCTTAAAAGAAAAAAAAAAGTGTGTGAATTTGAATTAAAAAAGACAACTCCGACTAAACACACAGATTCAAGTGATTAACATGTTGTGTTGTGGCCGCAGAGAAAATAGGCAAAGAAATGTGTCAACATTTTCATAGTTCAAGTGTAAGAACGGCGGCTGCATGAGATACAAATCACGATTTACCCACATAATGAGATGGTGCAAAGATGACACGGCTAATCCGCAAGACAGCAAATCTGTTGTGTATCTTTCTCATGAAGTTCAAAAGGTAAAGCTGCCGATCGGGGGACGGGAAGCTCAGGGATCTGAAACCTGCACTAAGTCTCTCTGTTAGTACCTTTCACTTTCAAATATTTACTCTTCCGAAAGTGGAAATAATATCGGATTAACCAGAAAAGGGGAACTGTGTGGAACTTAGAAAGAGTGCGCTCTCATTATCCGACTTTTCCTCATTCGGTTGTAAAGGAAAGGGATCATTGAGAGCAATCCAAGTACGTTTCTCCCAGCAGCGGAGCTGGAATACTAAGCGGTGGATGTGCTTCATAGGGGTCAAAAGGGCAGCATCTAAATGAAAAAAATAAATAAAAGAGGCACTGGCCTCTCTCATTAGAGTGCAGTGCACCGTGGGGACTTCCTGGGTTAATAACTAGGATGGGGTTTGCATTACTTTGTGTCTCAGCAGCAGGACAGGAACACAACCCTTTAATACAGCAGCTTCAATTACACCACATCAGGAAAACGATGTCCCCTTAGATCCCGTTAATAATCTGAAACTGTCTGTCTGTGTGTGTGTTTTGTGCGCGCGTGTGTGTGCGCGTATACTCGGCCTTCCGTGTTCACAGTTGCTGCTCCAGAACTGAAATTTGTCCGAATTGTCCTTTAGTCGGCTGTGGAAAGACTGATGTGCTTAAAAGCTCCAGTTCAGCGACATCTGTTAGATTGCTGCCATTGATAATCATCACAACTACCGGCAAATTGCTGCATCTTATCGTGGGCAATTAACAAAATACGGAACCTCGAAAACACCCTCTGGCTGTCTTCTCTCTTCCTGAACCCCCCCCCCCCATCCCCTCACCCCCCCATGTCAGGGGATGCCTCTTGTAGTGAATGCCCATTGAAGGAAGCTATTTTGCCAAATGCCAAAGTCGTTGAGTTGCTTCATATCCTGTCAGATAAGCGGCCACAAAGAGCTCTCTCTCCCCCCGCCTCCTTCTCCCAAAACGTTCCTAACATCTCAACATCCTCCTCTCTTCCGACCCCGCTCCCCTCCTACTCCTCTTGTTAGTTGATAAAGAGCGTTGTAATGTCAGGAAGGACACACATTCCTCACAATGTACTCACAGATCTCTGAGGAGCAGAGGTTAGCTTCCTCGTAATGTGTGTGTGTGACAGATCAAGGGGGGATGAACAGTGGTACGGAACTTCTGGGGGGGGGGGGGGGGACTTGAAACGTCATTGTTATTAATTGCATTGAATTTAACACTAATAATGACTCTTATTTTGTAAGCACCTATCCACAGTATGGTTGAAGTGTTTTTGAGTGGAAGTAAAACAAATTCCCTGCATTCTTAATCATAAATGAGCCGCTAATTAGTCTTTTTAAATGACTCAGCTCTTCTCCCTAGTGGGAAAAAAAACCATCAGTGCCGACTCCGACCTCCTGCTGAATGTCACCGCAGTTCCTGCACCACGTCCAAAGTGCACCGAGTTAAAAAATGTGCCTTTATGTGATTGCACCGTGGGAGTCAACAGTGGCCAGTTTGATTGTAAATCACGTGCTCAGCACAACAAAAAAGCCTCTGTGTCTCCAGCGAGCCACTGTTTGGGGAAAAAAAACAAAACAACAACAACAACTCCCTTTTGGCAACATTTGGACTTCTCACAAAGTGGAGCGCTCAGTAAAAAGCAGGCTTGGTTCTCGGCCCCAAAACCATTAGTAGTGAGCCGAGGCTCTGTGCGTGGTACACAGGCGTTAATTACCTTGTTCCCTGTAACTTTTTTCGTTTCTTTTTTTTCACAGGCCTTTTTTTTAATGCGCTTGTTTTTGTCAACAAGGTTGTTTGGAATGGACTGTAAACACCTGTGTGCTGGGAAATATTGTGCGTGATCGGGACGCTCAGGATGCTGGAGAGTCTGTCTACAGCTGATAAGTGTAATGCAGCTGTTGTGCTTGTTCAGGTGCTGATCTGTGTTATCGCACAGAAGCTTTTGGGTCTTTTTTTGTTGGTGTGTGCGCGCTCAAAGATCTTTTATCACTTTATTCTCTTTAATCTTGAAGCCGCACTCTGTTTTTTTACTCATCTCACAGTCCAAACATGAAACTGGTCTGGAAACCGTCTCCAGATGCTCCAGCTGTTGTCACTGACTCGGTTTGTCTAAAGAAGAAAAACAACAAAACGACCCAAATGTCAACATTATTAACTTTTGGAGTCTTAGCATCATCGCTGTAAAGATCCTGCTGTTAAAAATCCGATTTTTCTTTTTTCCATTCCTGCACAAGTAAAGCTCAGCTTTTGCTCATTAGATTTACAATCGGTAAAACGTCATAATTCCTACCTACCCCGAGTTTATTCTCATTTTATTTGCACATTTTCAATTTGTCAACATGTACTATTTCAATTCTGTCTCCCCGCTGACTCTGCAGAAAAGGCTGCTATATGTGGGACTCGCACAAACAGTGTTACATATGAAGCCTTCCCACTTTGGCTCCTATCAAAATGGCTGAGATGCTTGTGGCTTGGTGATTAAGCTGCTCTAAACCACATAGCCCAGGGAGAGTAAACCCAACATTTAAACCAAAACCCAGATACAGGCAGGCTGGGCAACAACAGTGGCATATTAGTAATTACCCCAAGACAAAATGTCCGTCATTTGTGTGTAACCGACATTCAGGCAGCTTCTCAGCACATGGAATTATATCTGGGTGGCTGGGTGGGGGGGGGTGGGGGGGTTTCGGGCTAGCCTTATGCAGCCATTTGACAGCCCTGAATTGTCTGGAGGAATTAAGATGACTTGTTGTTAAACTGACTCATGCCTAATTAATGTTGAGTTTTCTAGCTTCACTCAACAGCTGACGCAAGTTGTTGTTTTTTTTCCTCACACCCAGTGTTGTGATGTTTGTTTTTTCCCTCAAGAAGAAAAATGTCATTCTTGCTCCAAGACAGGTCACCTGGTAGTTAGACTTCAAAAGCCGGCAACAATTGGATACCAACAGCGCCATTACTTCCCCAAGTCCCTGCGAATCCCTTTCTGTCCAGTGGGACCTGCTTCCTGAGGGGGAAAATAGCCCATCTGTCCAGCAAACGCTTCCATATGGACACAAAGAGTGGGCCGCATTCTTGTGGAAATGAAAGCAGGTCCTTTAATCTGAAAGACATAATCAATAAACGATAAGGCCCCCGTAGCCGCAGGGGAAAGCGGTAGTTTGAAGATAGCTTAGGACAAGATTAGTGATGGGACAAAACGAGGTGCTGGGGAGGGAGGGGGGCATGTTGAATTAAAACATTATGCATGGAGGACTCGGTAATCATGGGTTCCTATCAGCCCTTTAGATCACTTCCTGCGAGCTTAGCTCAGTCGTATCCAAGTGATCATTGTTTTATCTGGAAGGAATGCTAATTAGGGTTGCAGAGAAAGCCAACCCTTTGCCGACTTCACCAAAATACACTATGTGGTCAGTTTTTAAATGAGACAATAGATGCCTTCACAACAACTATTATGCAAAGGAGACACTGGAGTAGCAATTTGGAATGCAATCTCCATCTAGCAAATATTTACCAGCGGCCAAAGACGGGGAGGGGGGAAAGGAGCCGAAAAAGACAGCTAGCACGGTTAATGACCGAGTATGGAGAAGAGCTGAAATGTACATTTCACTAACAGGGGGTTAGGCTGAGGCTTCGGAGCGCATTTCAAGCCCCTCGGGAATGTGCTGTGTGGGACATTTGATGCGCAAGATAACCAAAGTAGTGGGCATATTCAATCAACGTGTCAACCGAACGTTTCAGCAGAGGGTTCAAAAATAACACCAAGGATGGAGGGAGGTTTTAAGACTTGGCTTTGATTTCATGCTACTATAGGCTTAAAGACCAGCATTATTTTTGAGTGCCAGGAGAATTTGTTCATCTCTGGAGCTGTTTCTAATGATATGGAATGACCCAGACGGGGTGCTGCTGCTCTTAAAGTCCCTAAAAATAGAGATGCTTATTTGCGATCCCACATTTGGGCAATGCGTGCAGAAAATGGCAAACTGTGACACCAGACGAAGAGTCTAATTTTCCCTCTTTTATGGTTATTGCTGAGAATTTGCTCTAACAAGTCTGGCAGTCCTTGAAATAATAAATATGGAAATATATCCTTTGGTTTCTCCGGTGCTACTGCTGAGGAACAGCAGCGACAGTGACGGTGGGGAGCTGAAGGCATTATGATTGAATCTTGAATCGTTCAATTGTAAAGAAACTTTAGATTTATTTTTTTAATTTATTTAATCTTTTTTTTTTTTTTTTTTTTTTTTTTAATCCCACCTCTTATGTCCTTTAAAGTGAGGCCTGTGGCTTCGGGATGATGTGACATGCACAGGGGGTCTCGGCGTAGTTTGTGGTTTGCACCAGCAGGGTTGTTGTTGAACGGGATCCTTTAGATGTCCACGATTGATGAAATTAGGGGAAAATATGTCATGCGGGATGAGTTGAGTTCTTTCTTCTGACAGCGGCGCGCTGGAGTGTGCGTGTGTGATTTATACCTTTCTCTTAATGTCAGCTGTGAGAGTGACAGTAATATGATGTTTCCCACCCACAAACGAGGAACACACACACACACAGTCGGGAGACCTCAGCGTGGCCGTTTGCTGCAGCTATAGGGTGTTCCCAATCATTTTCTTACCCACAACATTGACAATGAGCGCGCCGTGCCGCTGGGGCTCCCTCCCGCATGCGGCAGAACCAGGCAACACGCAGAGGCAACAAAGCAGATTTGAGCCCGGTTGGAATTAACGTTGAGACTTTTTTTTTTTTAACTTGTCCAACTTGTGAGAGGCTTCATAGTAAACGTTGCCAGTGAGGAGGAGGAGGAGGAGGAGGAGGAGGAGAGGCGCTGTGCACACGTCTGTAGAGAGGTGAACTTGACCAGTTCGCTCATTTACATTCACTGGGTGTTTCCTTGTGTCTGCTCATTTAGAGCTCCTCAGATGTTGGTGTGAACAAATCAACATTTAGATAGCGTACTAATGTGCCACTGAGAAGCCCCCTCAAACGGATGACTATCTTTGATATGACCCCCTACGACTCACACTGTCCCCGGCTTAGCCCCGACCAGCAGGGGCAAAGACAATCCAATCCATTTGCCCCCCGGGCAGATCAAAGCCCCGGGGCCTCCTCCTTCTCATTCTTCTACCAGGGAACCCCACCTTTGCAAAGTCCCAGCACAAATGAGATTGTGCATCATCCAGTTTCTTTGGTGGGGTTAAAGACGGCGTGGTGTTTTTGAAAGGAGGGAAAACAAGCGGGGACATTAAAGAGTCGGGTTGATGAAGGAGAAGAGATGGACCGGGGGGGGGGGGGAGAGAGGAGGGGGTATGAAAGGAGGTTACAAGTGGCAAAAAAAAAGAAAAGCTCTGTTTAAGGCCGTGGTGACTGTTAATGGGACAATGGTTTAACTGCTGCAGCATTACTGGGCCTTTGTCTGGTAGGATGCCTCCCTGTAGAGGCAAGGTATGCCATTACACAACCTTCTGGGCTTTTGATGCTCCTCCTTAAGCACCGAGAAGATATTTGTCCTAGACTGACAGACTCATCTCCTGTTTTCGTTTGTCTGAAATGAAACAAGGGTTCAGAGACACCTATTTCCTGCTCCTCCTCAGAAGGAAAAAAAAGAGTCTGTCTGCTGCGAGTATAGTGGATGGGGATCCTAACCATTACCTTCTGATGGCACACACTCGTGTTGGATTTTGCCAGTTATTGGTGAAAAGTGTCTCTCCTCTGTACTCTTAAGTTGCTTTTCGGCGTGTTCGGTTTCTGCGGTCACGTCTATTCAATCAGCCGTGTTTATTGACTGTGACTCCATAAGCCTGCCACCTTTTGCGCATTATATAACTGCGTACAACTTTATTTCTTTTTTCCCGAATAGTGACTCGGCCCACGTTGAGTTTTCCAGCAAACTCTCTCGCTCTGCGATGTATTTTTTGACTTCTTTCGAAAACTCGGTGAATAATGAGTAAATTATATGTGTGAAGCAGCTTTGCGCAATGTGGTTGTGGCCGAGGCAGACTTTACATAGCAGCCAGGAGCTGAGCCAGCTCTGGCCCTGGCCCTCAGACCCAGGCAGCAGCCAGCAGCAAGCCTCCGGACCGACCATAATGGAGAGTAGGCATTTTTATCCCCAGCTGTAACGCTGCCCTCCCACCCCCCCAGCCCACGGTACATCTGCTCTCTCCCCACTCTGGCAGCATGGGCAGATATCACATATTGGGTTATAATTTATAGAAAAATATGGGCAGATTGTTTGTTTGCACAGAGTTGGTCACAGTTGTGTAACCGCTGGGATGTGTTCCACATGGTGGAACTGAAGAGAGAGAGTGAAGGAATCCACCTGAAGGGTGCAGGTGGTGGAGGAGAAACTCAAGTGTTTTATACGTGCATGGTCCTTGAGTTTTCCCACTCCTGGCTTTGCTGAAAAAAAGCCAAGAGGGAGAAAAAAAAAACATTGTAGAGGGTTTCAGCAGGCAGCAGAGACTCTCTAAAACCAGATATTGTGGTCAGGTATATCTTTCATTCAGTGTTACTGGAACATGCAGCTTACTCTACATGATACAACCCATAGTTTTCTGTTTTGGCCCAACACACTTCACAACATTGGGGCTTTCACAGCTGAGTTTCCCCCCATGTGGTAAATGAGAACTCGAACAAGGCCCCGACACTTTAGCAGAGAGGGACCTGAGACCACAGAGGATGTGTCGGAGGCAGATGGAGGGGAACACCATGACTGATCAAACCCGTAATCCACGAGACTCCCCCAGGGAGCGAACCCGGTGACACTGCACTTTCTCTGGGACGGCACGGAGACGATCGGGGCCTCATGGTCTCCACATGGAAAGACCCACACACAGATCAAGTGGAAATGTTTCTCAATGATGATGATGATGATATTTTAAAAGAAGAGTTTTACGTTTGTTTGTACATTTTAGGAGAAATACTCACTCTCACAAAAAAGCCTAGTTCCCTAATTGGGATTTCTGGTGAGAGTTTGATGTGGTGACACATACCCCTCCATAAACTCCTAACCAGTTTTGTAAATTCCCATTTATCATTTGTGGGCTGCAGAGGTGATGGTGTGAGGGTTTTTTTTTATAGGGCGTGGGTCGGGTGCCACTGTAGACAATGCACAAAAATATTTAGATATGGATTATAGCTTTAATAAGCTGTAATATTTGCTTCAGATCTTTGCAATTATGGAGAAATAGACAGGGTGAGATGAAAAAACAAGAAAAACTCAATATATGCGTTTGCAGGAGGTGAGCATAGGAACAATTGTCACTGGTGAACTACCAGGAACGTAACTTGAAACTCAGTCAAAGTACAATACGTCATTGCCTCTGTGAAAACCCTTGTTCCCCCCCCACTAGTAAGTTATATCTGCAGAGCAAAACCTGTTCTCCACCTGCATTCACACACTCAACGCATTGTGCTCAATGAGTTGTCCTTTGTTTAATTATTATTTCCCAAGGAACGGTGGATTTCCACTTATTGCTCAATCAGGCCGATTGTCATCCCACAAAGATGAATGGTGAGCATTGTGCTTCTCCTCTGTAAAGTGATCATTGCCGGCAGCCAGGAGTTTGCACCTCCCCCCTGTGAAATCTTGTTTACGTAAGAGCTTTGGTTTTGATCCGAAAGCTCATTCCAGAAGTATGCCATCTCTCTGACCAGATAAAATAACATGTATTGCCTCTGCCTTGTTGGAGAGCCCTTTCATCTCTTGACGGCTCACTCATGAGTTTGTTAATTCAGGGTTGTCTGTCAAGGCAGCACTGTTGGAATAACAAAGGCAGATATGCCAGGTAGTCAAGCAGAGAAAAGCTTTATTGTCTCAGATCTTGATGGGAGATTGCAGATTTTAAGGCAGCTGTGTAAGCAAATTCGATGTATTGCTCATTGTGTGTTCTTATTAACAATACAGTTCTCTTGGTAAAAATATCAACCAGGCTGTGTTTTTAAGACTCTGTTTTTTTGCAAATAAAATGCATAGCCGTGACATTCCAATGGATTATTGAGGATGCTGAGATTGAACGTTTGCTCTATCTGCAGGGTCCCGATTTCCAAAAGTGTACGGCAGCATGAAAACGCATGTCAGTGTAAACGCTGACTCATTCTTGTGGTATGACAAAACCAAATGTTGTCGGTTTGGATGTCATTGCGTGGGCGAGTGTGGTGTTGCTCCAAAACCTCTCACACCCCAGGATTCACCCATATAAGTGTGTGTGTGTGTGTGTGTGTGTGTGTGTGTGTGTGTGTGTGTGTGTGTGTGTGTGTGTGTGTGTGTGTGTGTGTGTGTGTGTGTGTGTGTATGCACGTGCACGTGTGTGGTGCGTGTACACACGTGGGGACATGTTTAAATGTGTTTGTATATGTGTAATGGCTGTTAGGTGGCATGTGTGGACGTGTGTGTGTCTGTTATTGTGTTGTTTTTGCTGTTGTTTCCCTGGCGTCCACTAAATGTACTGTGGCTGGTTGAGGCACACACAGACAACCTGGCCTTGCTTGAGCTTGGGCACATGCCTGTGGCCGGTGTTAGACTGTGGTTGGTGTAATGATGACGGACACACACACACACACACAGATTCCTGGACCCCCACAAACATGGCTTGGCTGGGCCTTCATGGTATATTGTAGTGCTGACAATGCTCCCTTTACTCTTAATTACGCTGAAGAATGGACACTAAATAGTTGAAATAGTGCGTCTCCATTCGTACGTCTGCCTGCCTTTGTCAATGTCAGTTTAATCTGCAAAATTATTATACTGCTTTCGTAAGCATTTCTATTGATTTTGCAGGCCCTGGGCAATGCTCCGTCTTCAGATATGATATTATTGTTTTATTATTAATAATGCACGTAGCCAGCCGCTTTGAACCATTTCTACTCTGGTGGACGTGTGCGCTGTTAAACAGTGCCTTGTGTTTTATATGCTGATGGTAGCTTTTGTTGTATGTTTACAAAGTGACTGTCCACAATGAAGTGGAGGAAAAGTTTCCCATCCGAAAGGGAGGTTACAGGATGCAAAGTAGAATTTTAAAGGAACTGTTGCAGTGAAAATAAATAAATATTGCACACGGCTGAGTAAATATACTCTTCCTCACTAATCCTTGATGACGAGTAGGATAAACCTCGCCTTTTCTTCCGTAAGGCAAACTTTAAGATCAATGTCTGTAGACGGAGAGCAGATAAAGAGGTTACCTGGCATAACCGAATATCAAGTGCTCCTTTTGATGTTCGGCGAGAATTGAGCAGAAAGTACAGTCATTTCCTCGACATCTTCTAATCTAAACAGGCCTAATTACAGACACCAACGTGTATTTGGGAGGATTCATAGCCTGCACATCCATTGCACAACAGCCAGGAAACGGGGTGTGCTGCGCAACTGGAAAGATTGAGAACCCGGATCCCTTTTCTTTTTTTCAAGGGGTTGCATCACGAGAGGTCCTGCGGTGCACCTCATTTCATGAACTCTCGTGTAGATTGAGTAAGATGAAGTAATTAGAGGCTTTTGCTTGGATAGCCAGCTATCTGCTCTGCTGCACATGAAGGCAGGGAGGTTTATAATTAGAAACTAGCCAGTAACACCAAAGGGTGAGGTGGCAAACACTCACCGGGACGCACACACACACACTTTGTTATTACCTCTTTGCAGTTATCATTTGATATAGCAGTATCCTGTCCTGTTTGTAATGTTTGCCTGATGACATCGCCCTGAAGGACCGTTCTCTGCTTCCACAGCAGGATGTGGCCTCTCCACTAATGACCCATTAAAGTAGTGTGTCTGTTGAAAGCTTTTTTTTTGTTCCCTCAGACCGTGTGTCTGCAAATATTTCAGCAATTGTGCGTAATAAGTTTGAGAGGCATTTCTGAGCCAAACACTCGTACCGCTCACTCGGCCCCGACCGATGGATTTGGGTATTAAAAACACTAACGAGGGATTGCTGAAATAGCTTGAAGTGAATATTTAAACGGAACAGTTTAGACCCGAACTGCTGCAAGAGAAAGGATTTTCCCCACAACTTCGCCGAAACACTTTCCCAGTAGATTTTGTGAGTGTCAGGTGAGAAGGAATTAAATACTGCCATAAATGACGGGGCAGGACGAAGGAGTACGGTGTTTAAACGGGATGTTTAATAAAAACAAATATATTCAGATTTTCTATATATAACATTTTCTTATAAAACAATATATATAAACACATTTACAATGCATGCAGCACCTTTATAATACGGGCGATGACAGAATCCAATACCTCAATTAAGTGCCACCTCCAGGATAATATTTACATAATAATAATAATGCAGTAATTTACTGAATAACTGAGGCTTGAAGTTCCATAAAAAGAGAAACAAAACAGCTCTGTCATCACCAACGACATGAATCGATATTCCAAAGACTTTTGAAATGTCACTTCCTATCTTTCCACTCCTCGTCTGTTGATAGGGAATTGGATCAGTCCATCTTGCACCGTTGCATCCCTCTGGGAGTATCACTTTTCCAGGAATCCTGTCTATCCTTCCGGGTGCTGTATTTGAGTTAGCAACTTTGGCAGGAAAGAATGTCTTAGGTGTTGGATGTCTGTGTGTGTGTGTGTGTGTGTGGGTCAGCGTCTCTGGTGGATGCGAGGCTGAGAAGTGATTGTCAGTGTCTGACCCAAGGGTTGCTTGGTGTTTGTGTGTGTGTGTGTGGGAGTGTGAGTGATTGTGTCAGCGTCTCTGACAGGTGTGTAGGTTCCGGGCTGCAGTCCTGCTGACACTGTGGTCTCTCTCTCCTTTCTCTTGTCGGCAGGCCAAGCCATCACCACAGTCGCAGCGCTGGAACAGCTCCAAGCCGTGGGTGCCTTTCCTACGGTGGCGTGTGCACACCTGGCCCTCCGTCAGCACGGGCTTGCAGATGCGAGACCAGAAGTGCCTGGCGCAGCACAGACCATCGCCGCAGTCTGCGGATCTCAGGCAAGTGTCCCCCTCCTGACCTGGATAGCGATAGAAGACGGAACATGTTACATGGAAACAGAACTCACTCAAAACCAGTCTCTTGTTGTTGTTTTGAATTCAAATTCCATTTAACACTGATGATGAACAGATCCCTCACCTTTCACAGATTGGGGCTGGTTGCCGTGGGCGGTGGGGGGCTTCTTTGCTTGGTGCTCCATGGTGTTGTTGTGTTTGTGGGAGTCGGTGATGATGGAGGCATCTGCGCCATCTATATCATTTGCCTGGCAAACACCTGAAAAAGGGCAAAAATGAGAAACAGTCAGGTTTCTGTTAACATGGAGGACAGGGCGCTGCCCATCTCCGGATATTATCATTACATCTGTATCATAATAATATGTAACAATACGCTGGAAGCAGTTAAGCACTTCTTAATGTTTCTATTTATTGCTCACCATTGCTGCAGCGGTTTCCTGCACAACACATGGAGTCGCGTGCGCAACGCTTCCGGCTCTTACGGCAGGGCAGACAGACGCCTCTGACGTCGTTACAGAATTCATCACCCCCGCACTCTTCATCCTCCGTGCACACACCAGACTGCTGGAATAAAGGTAACAAAACAGCATGTCATCGACGCGCTCGGATATGAGGTGTGCCATCAAAACATGTTTACACATTAGTAGTTGTTGCGCGCGAAGTTGGCTTTTACGCACGGGACAGTTCATTACCTGCAAGGTGTCCGCGGGCAATTTGTGTCCCACCGCGTCCCCGGAGGGTGAGGTGCGCGGACTCGGGCTGACAGTGTTGGTGCCTTTGCCACCCGCAGTTCCGGGCAGGTTTTTGATGGCGTTAGAGTTCATCAGGACGGTCCCTGCGTAAACGTCCCCGAGGTATCCAAACAGAGTGAGATACAGAGCCAAGAGGCGATGCGCTGCCGGTGACTGCATGGTTCTCCTTTCGAATGCTGCTGTGTTGCAAAAACACACTAAGCGGAGGAAGAAAACAATCCCTGATGTGTCGATAACGACAAAGAATTGACTGAGTGACAAAGTCCAAATCGGCCTTGAGTCGCGTATCCCAAAAGTCTCCAAAGCGCCTCGAACGCGATGCTTGGAAGTCTCCTGTCTCCCAGCCCGGGGATGATCTCTTTATATGTGGACCTGTTTGTCTTCCCGCCCCTCGCTGTGCAGAACAAAGGCGGAGGCTGGGATTTCAAAGGGAGCCCCACTGTACGGAAATGGCCTTGCATTCCCCCTGCACAGGACCGACCCTCACAATGTTTGTGTAATGTTAATGACCTGCAAAGTCTGTCTAAATGCCCATCACCGACTGACGCGTAGTGGGATAAAAAAAAATGCAGTCTATCTATGGTCTGGATTCTCTCCAACTTCTTGGTGTAAAATTGCATTATGGATTAAAAAATAACAATAGATAAATGATCCATGCGCTCTTTTATGCATTTACTTTTATATTTTTAACACGTTTTTGCGAAGGTCCACTTCTCCTTTATTTCAACAAGAGAATGTGTGACAACCGTACACAATCAATGAAACACAACTTTATCATTGTATAAATAGAACTAACATTCATTTTTTTTTTGTTAATGAATTCCATTACTGTTTCCCCAATTGATCCCCAGCAGTTCGGCGTGAATGAATACAGTTTAGTTTCGTACTTTCTTACGATTAAACGTATAACTATTGTAGAAATAGATATATAATAAAACGACGATAGATTACACAATATTGCAGTTCATTTTTTACGTGATACACATTTTTTTTTTTTTTACCTCGTGGGTATTATTCACAGTGTTTGGGTTTTATGCGCGTCTCTCTTCATCCACTACGTTACCGCTCTCTCTATAAAGGCTGTTTGGTTATTCCCGTTTCTTTGACATTCAAGTAGCCTAACAGCCCTTTGGCTGTGTGAAGACCGTGATTGAAGTCACTTGCGTCGATTAACTACTTCATTTGATCCTTCTGATTGCGAAGGGGGCAATTATCCTCCAAAGTGTGCTTGATTACACCAGTTACGGACATCAATGTGAAGGATATGCAGACCATTAAGGGGTGTGAAAAGTTTACCGAATTAATGGACTTCCGTGGCGAGGCCTTTCAGGGTTGACTGGCACGTTGAGATTAAAGGCCACTCTGATCTGGCCCTGACCCTTTGGGATCCTCCACGGCAAGACACCGCCCCCCCCC
>JAFBJU010000461.1:2458354-2473997 GCA_016785305.1 Colistium nudipinnis
TACAAGCCCCCCCCCTCTCCCCACTTTTTTTTTTTTTTTTTTTTGTAATGTTAAAAATAAGTTATCCTTTTGAAGTGTGTGTTTGATCTAAATATGTCATTCCAACCACTTCACATTTTTATCCTGCAAACAATGGACTTGTTTCATTACTTTTCCTCCAGCTTGATATATTTTGATTTAACCTGTCTCTATGCAAGATGCTGCTGAAAAGCATCCAAACTAACATGGCTCTTCTTTTGGATGTGGTGGCGTTTGAAATGGTTTAAAGACATAAAAGAAACTTGAAAGAGATGGATTGCTTGGAAAAAAAAACGTGTCTATTGTTGCATGACAAGAGTCATATTCTCTTTGCAGATAAAGGCTCCGGGGTGTTGGTGTGCCTGATGGGAACATTTTGGCACTTGAACGTCATCTGCTGGTCATCTGTGGCCCCTGTTTGGGTGAGTGCATGTGTTTGTGTGTTATTGGATGTAGGAGTGATGCAGCAAGGGACACCTGACAGACACACTGTGGCACTTTGCGCGTTTGAATTGCTGTATATCTTTTGAAGTAGCGCTTTTATCTCCACTTTACTAAATGTCAGTGGTGGTACGGGGAGCTTCTTTGATGCACTTTGATCCCCTTTGATCTCAGCGAAGTGTCACCCTGTTGTTATGGCTGAAGCCATTTCCCTCGGCCCCAAACAGATTTGTTGTGTGAATAACACCAGAGAGGAGACCAGAGAAGCTGAATCATCTGCACTTACTGCAGAGAGGATGACGCTAACATCTAGGACCGATTATTAGATGTAACCTTAACTGGTTCACACCAGGCCGAGGCCGAGATCTGCTCATACCTGCAGCTCCCTCCTGTGGAAAGTACAGCAAACTGTCAGATCGGCACCACATCTCAAATAAGCAAGAGACAAACAACACTCAAAAGTATTTGTTTTTACTCTATAATTTGAAAAAATCTTACACGTGGCACTCTGCAAAATGAATGTACAGCAGCAGAAACAACATAACACAAGGCAGATATCCGACAACATTGCAGAAGGCGGTCAATATAAGACTCGACAGCGGCGGTTTGTGAGGGGATGGCAGACATAAGGCTTTGTGATAAACATTACCTGCTCCTAATACAGTGAAATACTTATGTCTGCGTAGAGAATGAAGATTACTTCTCATTTGTAGATCACAAATAACATTCCAGGATTGAAATCTGTGCGTGTGTGTGTGTTTTCATGGGATGAGATGTGCTTTGTGCTGTTTGACTTTTTTTAAAACCAAAGCATAAAATTCAAATAATGGTGATGATGATGATGGCGATGAATGATGAAGATTAGTGCTATCGTTTGTTCAAAGATTGTCAACGGTGGTAGAAAACATTGTTTTTGCCTTTTAAACCTGCAATTCATTCCTGCCATCTCTAAATGCTCAGATTTCATGGACTAGATGTGTTGACTGAGATAGTTGAAGGTCTGAGTTGTGATTTACTGCTCACTGCATTTCAGACCAGCTGTGGTTGACTTCATGAGCTCACATTAGGTATTTAGAGGAAAAGCATGTCATTGCAGTCATATCAGGTGTGAAATGTTTTTTTTTGTTGTGGTGTTAATACGTGTTTCTGCGTGAGAACTTAATATGAGGTTAAGCAGGAAATTTATTTTACACACAATTAATCTGCCATCAAATGACTAGAAATTCTCTTTCAGAGGTGATTATTTAATTTATTGGATATAACAAAAGATGAGAAGCAGCCATCTCCGAGGACACACGTTTGTTGAGGTGTATATGTGTGTTCATGCAGCATTGAAAAGGTCTTGCGGTGTTAATTTTGTATGCCATTGATTTAAGGCACTTAACATTACGTCTGATTTTATGTTGTGATGTGTGAGTGAGAGGTGATGATCTGGGGCGGGGCGTTGGTGGTGCTGTAGTGGTCAAAGCTGTGAGATTCACAAAATATCATCTACCCTCCTTTTCGCTGTCTGTCTCAAGGAGACATTTCTCAAAGATGCTGTTCAGTTGAGGAAGTTATGGGATACATGTGAATGTGGAACATGTTGCCTTCCAAAAAAAGAGAGTGGTTGATTTATATTTATGAACTCCACAAAAACCTGTTAAACAAATAACTTGAGAATACCCACTTGGCAACATGGTGTCGAGTGATATCAAACAAATCTTCACTCGAGTTTACAAACTGACACCAATCTCCGAAAAGGAAGTCAATAACATTACAAAGAAACCAAGTACACACAAAAACAAAATCACCATACAAAAACAATAACCAGTACGGTCATCTCACCACCGCTTATTATAATTTATAATTAACAGCACCCAATACATTGAAACCATGTCCACGGTTAAATCAGAACGATACAGGAGCAAGCCCGCTTGGTTGAATTGGAGAAAAACAAACAAAAAAAATCAAGACGTAGGAAGAGGAGCATCCACATGTGTGACGAAAAAGCATATTAAGTGGAAAAAAAAACAGTGTGACTTCATCTACTGAAGCTTAAAACGATCTATAACTGGTGATTTGACTCAGCCCATGGTCCTAAGTGCATAATGACAGACTGTTGAACGGAATTACTCGCGGACATTTCATGTGTGTCGTCGTGTGTGAGATTCGTCCAAATTGAAGCAGGGCACTCGTCTCTTTCCACTGAATGCACAGTGTTTGTGCTTTTTTTCAAGTCTATCTCATAGAAAGGGTACTGAGTATTTGATTTTCGCAGCTGTGGGTGGTGGTGAGAGTGTAACCTGTAAAATCAAACACTATGTACCGCACGTACTGGAGATAACACGGAGGTCTCGGACATTCAGGGTAGTCTTGAGCACTTGACATCGGGTTTACTTGCAAACTGTAGTGTGTGCATCTCTGAAACTTGCAGCATGTCGAAAAGCCAGGGAACAACTACAGTAAGAAGTTGAAGCCTCCCAAAGTCTCCCGCATATTTAAGAAAATATTGCAGGGAAACAAACCCAGGAAAAAAACAAAAACAATCATCGGCCATCGAGCAGTCCACTATCGCGCGTTCCACACTCTTGATCATCCTGGAACCCAAACTCAGAGAGAGTTTTCGACATTCATTCACCCGCTGATCTTCTTTTCCTCGAAAATGGGGGTCTTGTCAGCCTCGTCAGTCTCCGTAGTGTAGTGTTAAAAGTGTGTATGTGTATCCCTGCACTTTCTTTGCCTCGAGAGGCCGAGTGTAAGACAACACTGAAGAAGTGCTACAGCAGTCCCCTTATAAATGCTTGATCCAGAGCCACAGTGAAATAAAGGCATATCGGTGACCCAGAGGGTTTGCCATCCATCGGTGTATCTTCGTTTTCCATAATCCTCTCTTTCATTTTTAATGTTGTTGTTTTTCTTTTGTTTTCTTTTTACATCGCGGCCATGTCCTCAAGATGGCCTCCGAGCCAACAAAAGATCAGTTCCTTTTGGTTTTTAAGGGGAGCGGGGGTGGGGGGGCGGGGGTTTCAAAGGGGGGGGGGGGGGGGGGGGGGGTTTCAAAAATCAACATCCCAGCCCGAGTTGTCGTCGGGAGGCGGGTCCTCGTTGTCCTCTGGGAAGCTGTCGAAGTTACTTGTGTCGACCGCTGATGTGACCTGGTTGTGAAAGGGTGAAGAAGTAGTTTACATAAAGACAAAAGAAGCGCATAATCAATGGGTTTAAGAAAAAAAAAAAAAAGTTAGATGTGCACTTACATTAGGGATAATAGGAGGAGTCAACGTCCCTTTCTTCAAGCCCTCCCAGTTAAAGCCCTCAAACCATCTAAAAATAAAATACATTTTTGAATTTTTGATTTCGTTAGACTTTGAAAATATTTTAGGGCAAATGTGCTTACTTGTGCTTTTGGATGTCTTTGACACCATTTTTCAAGTTTCCCAGTCTTTCAGAAGGATTATCCCTGTAGCAGAAAATATAGCACGATGATTCAGCACATTAAATTAGCCCCACTTAAATCAAAATGCTCCACCACCGGAGGCAACAACACTCACCTGCATAGCTTTTTGATTAGGTTGGCAGCATTTTTGGTAATTTTCTTTGGAAATTCGATCATGTCAATGCCTCTCAGGATGATGTTGTATGTTTTCATGGGGTCAGGGCCGGAGAACGGAGGGCTGCATAATAGATTGGATTAGAGTTCGAGAAAATGTCGGAGTTTCCCCAATACACTTTATTTATTTGTTTTATTTCATTCATGTCTTCGTCGATAACTTTGTTTTGCTCGGCGTAGCAACTAGCAGTAAATGCAAATGCCAAGGAAAACTTTGCAAATTAGTTTTCCCGGACATGCCCAGGCTCGTGCGTACCTGCCAGTCAAGAGCTCAAACATGAGGATTCCCAGGGACCAGTAGTCAGCTGAGATGTCGTGGCCCTTGTTCAGAATAATTTCTGGCGCTACGTACTCCGGCGTCCCACAGAAAGTCCACGTCTTCTTCCCAAACCCGATTTTCTTGGCAAAACCAAAGTCCACCTGAAGAAGAGACCGGTTTTATGACCTCAGAGTCATCACCTATAGCTTTGGTTTTTCATCATGTGGAATAATGGTGAAGCAGGCTTTTTACTTAATGCTTTGGGGTGATAGTTTACATTTCGTTTTTGTTTTGTTGCATCATATCAGAGAAAAATGTTTTCTGGGGGCGGTGAACCCCGTATGCGTCTCTTACCAGTTTGGCATAGCCTCTGTGGTCCAGTATAAGGTTCTCTGGTTTGAGGTCTCTGTAGATGATTCCTTTGGAATGCAGGTAGGCGAAGGCCTCCACCACGCAAGCGGTGTAAAACCTGGTGGTGGAGTCTTCAAATGACCCCCTGGAAACACAGAAGGAAACAGAGCTGAAGTGCGAATAGAGTGAATTAAGACGAAGAAGTACTGGCTGCATCCTGCCAAATAACCGCAGTGATGTATTGGCTTCGAGGAAACAAGAAAAAGGGTTATTTGAGAACAGTGGCTTTTCATGTTGTTCCTGACAACGCGGGGTGTCTTATCTGGATAAATTGGATACATTGCAACTCAGCCTGGTGTTGTACGTCTGAACTGTTGGGGGGGGAAAAAAGTTTACCTGTCTCTAAGAATGGTCCATAGCTCTCCTCCTAAACACGCCTCCATCAACATGTAGAGGTACTTGCTGTCCTTGAAGGTTCTATAGAGTCTGGAAAAACACAAGAGTGGATGTTCTGTCAAACAAGTGTCGCAAGGAAGGAAAGCCGATGCATATCTGGCTGGACAAGTTTGATTGATTAAATGTGGTGGGAAAATGAATATTTCATAAATGAAAACAAGAGCTGATAAAGGCCCAGTATCTATATTCGTCACCGTACACAGGTCACCGTCATTTCTCAGGCCCACACAAGCGACTCACATTCTGGACTGGGGCTCCAAAGCAAATTGTTTCCTGTGTACCTGAATTAGATCTGGAGCAAATCTTTTTTTAATGTGACAAACAACATGTAACCTCCTCGGGGGGAACACTGGTAATGAAGCCCAGCTCCCTCCGGCTCTGAGGTAATAAATTCCTGCTCTTTATGACATACATACGGCAGATCATTTATGCTGCCTTTCGGGGGAAGCCGATCGGTTGTGTGTACCTCACGATGAAGTCAGAGTGGGCTTCCTGCATGATGAGCTTCTCCGATCGAATGTGCTCCTGCTGTCTCGTATCCACTATGTGCCGCTTCTTCAGGATCTTCATGGCGAAGGTTTTGTTCTCGTCGCTCTTGAGCTGAACCTTGAAAAGCAAAGGGCGTTGTTTGAATGCAAAAAGCCACCCCGTGCATTATCACGAGATGTAAGAGAAAAAAAGAGAAACATCCTTTATGCCCAGTGCCCTCCTACCAGCTCCACACGTCCGAAGCCGCCGACCCCCAGAGTGTCGATGATATTGAAGTCAGGGAGGTTGAGGTTGAAGAAAAATGCATTTTCTGCTTCGTACCTGTGGCGCCCGGGGAACAGATTAGAGACGAGATGAGGGACGAAAGATGAGTTAATCCACTTTCAACGACCGGAGACAAGATATGTGATTCTCTCCTGGGCTCGTTTGTTTGCAGAGCAACTCGCCATAATCTATGAGGGATGTTCTTTAGGATGTGGAGCACGTGAACAGGATGTGCTTGAGTTTAGGCCGCACTTTGACTGACTGAATAGACAGACTGTCCCCATGCTTCTTAGGAACAAACACAGGCCGCACCAGATACCGTATCCCCGGGTGCCCCATGTCTTCTTTAGTTATTGTTTGCTCCCGAAGGGGTTTAGTCAAGTATGTCTGTGGATCAGTGGTCTGAGGACAGAGCTGTGTCTGTACAGGTCTTTCTGGGTCACTCAGAAACAGACCATAGGCCAACGTTTAATGTCCATTTCTGTTGTAGCCCCATTAAAATCTATTTAAACATTAATACAAATAGATAAATCAATCCAATCACAGCTGAGGGCAGTTCCCAGCTGACAAGCTGCCCAGGTGACCTGTGATTGGCCTCGTTGCTCCCAGCAGGCAGAGAGAGAGAGAGGAAAGAGAGGAGGACCAAACTTTAAAGATAATTATGTCGGCTTTATGTAATGAGCTCTGTTGTTAGTATTTTGTACACTTTAGTGTGCCAAGAGTGACAGTGTTTGCTCCCCGAGTGAAGCTTGTTGCCGGTGTGGTGGATGAATCGGCTCATTTAGTATGATTTGTTTTGTCGATGAGAGACAGTTTTGGAGGTGAGATGCATGTTTGTAACGCTATTTTTTCAGTGCACTAGCGGATTAAAATCCTTTTCCCCCCATGCTGCACTCTGCTGGGCATTTCGGTCGCCCATGTTAGGAGGTTGCAGAGCCAGGTTGCCAGGGGCAGTTGCTGTTTATTTAGTTGTTGTATAGTCACTATTTCTATCACGTGAGATTTTATCAGGATCCTAAAAAATGTTGTCTCTTTCTGTCCCCACAGCATATGGAAGAATGCCCAGAAGACAATCGCCCCAAAAGTCTCTCTGCTTAAGAAAAGGACGGACAGAAGAACACAAGAGGACATGGATCACCATGTGTTGAGCTGGATTTTTACTAAAGGTAAGGTGACCAACACATGCACATACATGGATGCATAAATGCACACACACACACACACACACAGGACAAAAACACAAACATCTGAGTTGTGGAGATGTTTTGGAGCCCTGTTTATTAAGGAGGTATTGTAAATTGTGCCGAGATAGAAGGGACCATGTCATTGTTTTTCCATTGCAAAGCTCTTAAAAAAAATGTAATAGTAATAGTAACGTTTAGCCAGCAGATGGCGGCATTGCTCCATTCCAAATATCAAGGTTAACTAACATTTATCCCATGCGGTTCCGTGCTGAACCACTCAGTGTAACAATCTATTATTATATGTAACGGAAAACCAGATAAAAAAAACTCATGACCAAAACGAAACATTATTTTAGTGAATAAAATATCAATGACATGAAACAGTCATTACGTTTTGTTCCAGGAAAAACACTTTCCATATTGTCAGAGAACACATGGTCGGCTCTTGATATCAATAATTAGAGGACACATTTACTGCGGCTGAAACACAAATAATCAGATAGATTCCTCGTGCAACATGAAGCAGTAAGCACCACTTTTCTGTGGCTGAAATATTAGATGTTGATGAAACCGGAATATGATAGTTGTGGGCAGACCCAGTGGGAGCGGAGTCATGCATTCACCTGAAATAGATATAGGTCTCAACCATGACCTTGAATGAAAACGAACAAAGAGCAGAGCGGCATCCAACACTGTAATGTGACCTCGGGGGGGTCATAGAATGGATATTGTTCAATGTCACTAATATGAGGTTGAAATAACATGTTGCGTTTTAGTGTTATGTCGCAAATCCATCACTAGTGCTGCACAACAAAGTGCTCCTCTGTGGGTCAAGTAGCACCCCTGTGGGTGATAATCTGTATCGGTAAACGGATGAGATCATAAAAATGATGCAATCCCCGCTTGTCTGATGAGAGAGAGAGAGAGAGAGAGAGTGTGTGTGTGTGTGTGTGTGTGTGTGTGTGTGTGTGTGTTGTGTGTGTGTGTGTGTGTGTGTGTGTGTGTGTGTGTGTGTGTGTGTGTAATTAGGTCTTGAAAAACAAGCATTGCGGTTGGGATTGGTATGTGACGTGTAAGGCTGTAGGTTCATGAGCAGGGGGCTCATACATGGTTGTGGGTTTGCTTCCCACTGGGGCAAATGTGTGCTCCGGTGAGAAGCGAACCTGCGCCCATGCCTCCATGAATCTCACAGTTCACGAACCAACATCCTTACCAGGTGCGCTAACTTCACATACACATTTTTTTTTCTAAAAAAAATAAAATTAATAATAATAATTTGTACATTTCATTACGCAAACCTGGAAATAGGAAAAAGCGAAAGAAAAGCCCCAAAAAATCACCAGCCTACACATTTGCCCCAGTGGGAAGCGAACCCACAACCATGCATGAGCCTCCTGCTCATGGACCTACAGCCTTACCCAGTGAGCTAACATCACATACCAATCCCAACTGCAATGCTTGCTTTTCAAGACCAATTTTCGAGTTTTGACTTTTTAGACATCAGATGGCAGAAAATTAACTTGACTTTGTAAAGACCAGGGAGGTTGTATTTCTATGCTGGGGATTTAACTTGTAGGACTGGCAGATCATGTTTTATGCAAACAGAAACATGTGAAAGTGTGAAGCTCCTCCTGCAGAGAGAAGTGGCAGCTTGATCAAAAACAATGTGCTCCTGGGGCTTGTAGTACGGAGGTGTAGTCTTTGAAGAGAGGACGTGTCAGGCTCACAGGGAGCAGCTGTGTAGTTACAGCGCTGCTGCACGCCGCTTATCCGCTGTGACCAATTAGAGAGGGTTTCCATCACCGTGGGACCCTGACTCAGGCTTTCCTCACCTACAGCGTGTGCCGTGTGCGGGGCTGGTTAAAGATGACACAGTGCATGCTGGGAGAAGGCTGCCTTTGTGGCGGTGAAAAGGGCTTTGATGTGACGGATCGCAGGGAGCAGTGTGAGATCGTGACTGTCTGGAAGTAAAGTTCCTTAGGTTTGATGGCAAGATTATGAATGATGGGATGGAGCAATTTTGTTCATTTGCATAAAATCTATCCGGAATTAGCTTTCCTGTCGCTTACCCACATAGGAAGAATGAGTTGGCGAACGTGTGCGGCAGCTCTTTCTCGATCGCACAAGTCTGCTGCTGATGAGCAGTACTGACACAGAGAGGCCAACGGGCCAGGGCTGAACCCCAGGGGCTTGTCACTGTGCCGCTGTCCAACACAGTAACTGGTGAGCGTCCAGAGCAGTGGACAAACGTCTGGTCGGCTTAGTCACTCGTCTTGTTTGCTCTCGCCTCCGTCCATCTATCTGCGTCTCTCACTCTCTCTGCCTGTGGTGATAAGCCTTTCCTCCTCTCTCGCCCTCTGCAATCTGTCATTACTGGGTTCCTGTTTGCTCATAACTCATAACGCAGCACCAAGTGAAGACGCTATCTTATAATTCAAATACGTGCCCGTCTGGGCCCTAAGATGCCCATCTCATTGCCAAGGTGCTCCCTATAGTTCTATTCTCTTGTTTCCATAGCGATTGATAAATAGAGTACATATTAATTCCTCCAGAAATAGAGGCAGAGGTCATCGACTTTCTAGCCCCCCCCCCCCCGTTTTTGTCTTGTGTAATGCACCTAAAGGGACAATGCAATAAGTGCACATTTCTCTCTAACGCGTTGCAGCTGTAGGCACAGCGATGATAACAGTTTTTTTTAATTGCTTATTGAAAGTGCGATTGAATTGAAATTAATTGGTTAAAACAACAGATGAACAGAAACAAGCAATTACGCCTCAGGCACAAGGTAATAAAAAACAATTGCATGGCAGGCATATTAAATCATTTGTGCATAACAATTCTAGTTCACTTACTTGGCTTTGGCATCAGCGTCCTCATGGCCCTTACTGGACACTTCCTCCAGTCCCCCAATCAGGTGCTTGAATGAACTGCAACAGAGAGAGCAATCTTTAGAACGGCTCTCAATCAAAAAGAAAATCCATCCACCCCAACGCAACGTAAAACATGTACGCCTGCATAGTGAAGAGTTTAGGGTGGGGGGGGGGGGAATAGAGTCGTTACTGTGAACTGTAGGCGATCTGTCTCAAAATCCGGACGCCAGACTGTCATAAAGAACACCGCCAGTTACAATTAAATATTCATCAGTCCGCTGTTAGAGACGAGCCTCTGAAATCACTGAGAGCAGGAGAGGAGATTGAGCTACCCAGTGGTGAGAGACAGAGACAAAAGCAGTAGCTGTGCATTCATTTCTTTGGACAAAACCTAACCTCATTTGACATTAGTTATGATTCCAATTATTTTGTAAGACATGTCCATTTTTATACCTCCTTAGAATTGATGTTGATTTTCATGAGCACGTGACTACAGCGGGTGTGGAAATGGAAGAAAAATTATGACATGATGTTAACCCCCAGAACAATAAGTAACGTGGTAGACAAAATATGCTGAAATGCAAATCCTGCAGAGTTGCACTCCTGGGGAGATGTGCTACAGGAGAAATAACAACCGGGCTCTGGCTCATTTCTCTCTCCAGGGTGGCTGCCGATGCTCAAAGGCTCCTGGACGAAACAACAAGCTGCGTGTTTTCACGCATCGAGCTGTCAGCTTAGAAATGCGACACTTGTGGTGTTTTCCTCCTCTTGAGACCATAATGCCTCTGAGGACTGGAACTGAGGTTGTTCCTCAATGCTTTGCTGTTTCCCAGCTGCATGTTTTTCTCCCCCCTCTCTATCTCCTCCAGCACAGCTCCTGCAATTATGCTTATCTTGCCTCTTGTTGCGAGCGGTATTGTTTCCTTTTAACGCCTCGCACAGACATTCAGAAAACACATACAGTAAATGCAGGCAGACAAACAAAGGCTTGGCATCTGCAGCGCGAGACACGCGCGCGCACGGACACACACACACACACACGCACACACGTAATGAACTGGTTTCGTGGGCTGTGACTGCACTGGCCTCTCTCTGCTTTGAGAGGCACAATAGATGACGGCAGTAATCACCTGTGACTCCCTCACTATCCCCTCTGTTGGCTCTGAGGAGGGCCCATTTGTGCTCGCTGTGTTCCCTGAGGCCAGGCCCTGGGTACACCGGTACCACACCCTCCCGTTGCCCAACCCGCCGGTGACTGTCCTTGGCGCACAACTTAATGCCACAGACAGAGATGCTGACTGAGATGACGGAGACGTTAACTTCTTTAGACTGACATTTTCTTAAAAATAGGATTCCCCACCGTAACTGCACAAGACAGCTTTGAATTACATTAAAAGGAAAAAAGCTCATGTTTGAGCCAAGGTTGTGTGAAGTGCGTGAAACGTGTTTTTGTTAATCATTCCTGCATGTATCTGGGAGAAATCAACATTGTTCCATGAAATTGATTTAGGATTACATTTTACACCTGCCTTCTCGGCGTCATGTGGCATTTAATGTCTGAAAAACAACTGTATGAGAATTAGCTCTCCTTTTAAGTCCGGAACATAAAGGCTGGATCGATCAGAAAGATTTATGTGATGACAGGATTGCTTCAAACTTTGGAAACTACCAAATGTCATCGGCAACTATTTAAAGGACGACTGTGTAACCATTGTAGCCATTAGTGACAGTTACATAAATGTATTGTAAGAGTAGAACAAGTAGAGATGAATTATAAAATCAAAACCGTACCATATTTAATGAAAATATCCATCTTCATTTTGCTTAGGTTAGCTATCATTTACAGCTAAAAACTACTGGTTATATTGGCTTGCATTAAAGGGAGTAACAGTGTTTTAACATTCTCTAATTAGGAAGGTTTCAATAGTGGTAAAATTGTTTTTTTCTTTCCATCTTCCATCAAGCACTTTTTGGCCCCCCCCAAATTTAAATCTGAAACGGTTCCAAGAAATCTCACCTGTCTAACGATTAAAAGTTGCTCATGACACATGTGTCATGAATAATGTAACGTAAGGATTCACTTTATCAATACTCACTCTCTATCGATGACTAAACAGGTGACTGCCTCTGCTGCAATGACGTTGGCCGTTCTGATGTCCTCCCTGTAGGAAAAGATGAAACACACAATCAGTCAAAATTGGCCTATTTGATTCATGCACTGTGTGGCTGTAATTAACTCACATCATTATCCATTTTAAATTGGTCATCAGAGGTTTGAAATAAAACTAAATTCGAATCAGATCTGTCACCTCAGATTACTCCATAAATGGCTCTAGGACATGATGAAAAGGCTCGATAGGCAACACACTGCGTGATTGGCATTACTCTTTATCATATTTGACATCAAGCTCATCTTCCTCTGATGACGATGCGTCTTCAGAAGAGTCGCCCCAGTCGCACAAGTCCTCTGAGACTGTATCCCAAGCACTCATCCTTCACTGTGAAAACCTTTTTGCACACAGAGTCCCACGGCAAAAAAAAAGATTAAACTCCGAACCAGCGCACTTGCCCAGGGCATTCCTCCGACAGACGACACGTCTGTCGAACTTGCGTATAAATCGCCGGTCCAACTGTGGCGTTGTCAAGTCTAACACACCCTAAAGGTTTACAAAAAAAGGAGCCTCCTCGGGGGATGCCCCATGAGCAGATGAATTCCTTTCCCATCTTTTCAATTGAGAGAGAAAAAAGTGCCCAATCATTCTCTTGATTTGCTGGTTCCCCAATCCAAAGCCAAAAACAGACTGCTCCAGATTCCAAAAGAGTGGGTTTTGATTCAGTTCCGCCAAAGGAGAGAACTTACTGTACTAACCGCCAATCCCTGTCTGTGTTTGATCTGCACTCAGACACATGTAAGGCAACCTATTTCAATGTGCTGAGGTGACACAATCACACACACACACACACACACGCGCGCGCACGCACGCACTGAGTCTTTCTACTGACCCCCTTTGAGTAAAGGCCACAGCTGGTGGAGGGGAAACACATTTTGAAAGATGAGGATGACAGAGGAGAGGAGAGCTGATGGTCGCAGGTGGTGGGGTGAAGTGTATGCCAGGGACACAGGACATATTAACAAATGGCTATCGGAGTCCTCTGGCTAGTGCGACGCATACGGTATTTCATTCAGCCCTGATAATCTTGTATCGCAGCTCTTCACACAATACTCTGGCAAGGGGCCGCTCCACCTGTTCTTCGGTTTGTCCACAACAGCATTCACTGCATTTACATGAACCAATATACAGTATTAATAACCGGGGGTGTCAGAGGACAACCCGCGTCCCAGTCTGAATGAAGTCAATGTCCTTCCACCCACAGTTGTGACTATTGGATGTGTGATAGCTACTTTGGGGGAACAAGAGTCTGGATGAGTGACACTCATCGTGCGCATTTGAGCTCCTTATTAAACCAGTCTCTTACATTGTCCAACTTGAGCCCCAGATTTGTACGACAAGAACATAAGATGAGATGAAATGAACGAAAAAAAGAGATGCTTCATAACATAGATTAGTTATTCAAATATGCAGAAGCTGGACAGAGAGTCATTCATACTTGTAATGCACCAGCTGTGAATGTTGACAGTGAAAATCTGCCAGCTGTGGAGTCACTTATCAAAAGTGATCACCACCGCATCTACAAAGTTACCTACTACTGTCCACCGACTAGGACACGCTTGGTTTCCATTCATCTCATGTATTTATGTGAAATTAAAAATTACACAGTCGATGATGCCAAGCAATCTCTACTTGAAATATGTTTTATTCTAAAATTAACGCACAACTCCCAACACATTTCGTGACACACACGTTCACACATCCATCAGTTCTTTCATCTGGGATGCTGAGTGACGCCTGCAGTGACACGCGCAATCTGTTACATGACTTAATTGGTCTCGTAAAGTAGTGTGCGGTGGTAATGACATCTGCGAACCATGGTGATACAACACAAACAACACGTATGGCTACACTGAAATAGTGCTTACGTAAGCGCGAATCATCCCGAAGGGATCCTCGAGGATTTCTTATTAGAGAGCAGCTTGTTACACCTGTCTCCTGCTGCTCGACTGCAGCTGAGGAAAACAACTTATAGTGTGCCATTGCGTTGTTGTATGAAACACAATCGCAGAACAATATCTGTCAAGAGTGATTCATTTGCACACCGCTGAGCCCAAGTCATCCAGTGAACCAAAGATGGTTCCACAATTGTTGATTGCGCGTGCACACACACACACACACCTACACGCACGCACGCACACACACACACACACAAACAACAGCTGCATGCTGTGTCTGGAATGTCCTTTGGACTTCCACCGGAGTAAGGCCTGTGGTGTTGATTTCCAGTAGATGGTTGAAATGAACGTGCTAATTGGACAGAGATCTGGTGTCCCAGGAAGGGGTTGTGAAAATAACGTATAGGCTGGGTGGCTGAAGTGTGCGGCACTAGCTCTCGACTGCAGTGAGGGAAGAAAGCTGGGTTCAGGGCAAGAACAAGAAGGGTTGTGGGGAACACAGTGATTTGATATAACGTATATGGCAGCAATGTAAAACCTCCAGATGTTTACAAGGTATAAGAATATAGGTCTAAGATTATTTCTGTTCATTGTTTTACATGATGGCCTGCAGCAGTTTAACATTTATCGTTTATCCCAAAGCGTAACTAAAGGGAATATCATTTTGCATGCACTGGACAAATAAAAAAAGGGACCAGATGATGTTGCCAAATTAAGACGTAAGGGACCACTAGAAATCATTTTTCCGTGGGCGAATGGGTCTCGACGCATTCCACTCAAAATCACAAGTTATGGCGGTCCTAGAAAAATAAAAAGTCATCTGGAGGCCATCAGTGCATGTATATATT
The DNA here is from genome assembly GCA_016785305.1 of Colistium nudipinnis. Classification (NCBI taxonomy): domain Eukaryota; kingdom Metazoa; phylum Chordata; class Actinopteri; order Pleuronectiformes; family Rhombosoleidae; genus Colistium; species Colistium nudipinnis. The sequence continues at coordinate 2,473,193 of JAFBJU010000461.1, forward strand.
TGGGGCAATCAGCCAATGACTGTTGAGGTTAGTTTCAGTGTGGACATACCGTGGTCTTCCCTCGAGCCACGCCACTAGCACAGCTAAAAACCATTAAATGTATCCCTTGCAGGAGGGAGGTACATTTATTGTTTATATCATCAATTAGGCTGTTGAAATAGGAAAAAACTCAACTTCCAGAGCTGTAGGATCCTGCCGCACGCACACAAAAACATTTCTGACGTTGTTTTGACTTTGACTTTTTTGACGTATTTGGACAACATACTATACCATGTGTAATTTTCTTGTAACGTGCAATGTTCTTGTATAATTTAACATTATCAAATACAATTTCAAATACTGTTAATAACTGTATATACTTTCCTTCTTTTTTTGCACAGCTTGTATTTTATTTTATTCTCTATTCAATTGTTTTTATTAATGCCTTTATATCTGTGCTGTTGTAATGCTGCAAATTTCCCCATTGTGGGCCAATAAAGGATTATCATATCTTATCTATGTTGTTTTTTCCTTTTTCACCTCTATCATATAATTGCGCATTTCTGAGGCTCTTGACATACTATTCGATGTTCGATATTTTTACATGCTATACTGTGAATTTCTTAACTTTTTGACCTTTTTTATCACTTTCAACGTATTCTGTGTGTTAACGATAATTCTATAAATATTTATACTATGAAATATAAGAAATCCTTTACTATGACGTTTTTACTTTTTTCACTTTATTTTTGCATTTACCCTATTTTTAGGCCCTGACGATGCTACTGTGCGAGTTTCGAGCGTTTTGAAATTTTTGACATTTTGG
>JAFBJU010000462.1:0-12500 GCA_016785305.1 Colistium nudipinnis
CTATACTATGACGTTTTCGGTCATATTTTTGACGAAAATCAAAAAACATGTTTTTTCAATTTTCTTCACTTCAGTCTTTTATCTGAGCGTTTTGCATTTTTTATGAATTTTTGAAGTTTTTTTAATTTTTTGACTTTCTTGACATTTTTGGACGACATGCTATACTATGATGTATTCGGTCAAATTTTGGACGAAAATCAAAAAAAAAAAATGTACACTTTTTTCCAATAATCTTCACCCAAGTCATATATCTGAGCGTTTTGCATGTTTTAAGGCATTTTTGAAGTTTTTTTCATTTTTTGACTTTTTGGACATTTTTGGACGACATGCTATACTATGACGTTTTCGGTCATATTTTTGACGAAAATCAAAAAAAAATGTTTTTCAATTTTCTTCACTTCAGTCTTTTATCTGAGCGTTTTGCATGTTTTTATGAATTTTTGAAGTTTTTTTTCATTTTTTGACTTTTTTGACAATTTGGACGACATGCTATACTATGATGTATTCGGTCAAATTTGGACGAAAATCAAAAAAAAAAATGTTTCCTTTTTTTTCACCCCAGTCATATATCTGAGCGTTTTGCATGTTTTTAGGCATTTTTGAAGTTTTTTTCATTTTTTGACATTTTTGGAGGACATGCTATACTATGACATTTTCATTTAACATGCAAAACGCATGAAGATGAAGAAAAGTGAAAAAAGTGAAAGTGCAAAAAAAAAATTACGTTGTCAAAAAGTCTAAATATACTATGACGTCTAAAGTCTCTGAAAGTCCAGGACCATGTTTGGATTCTGGTCCTCTTGCTGTTCAGGAGTTAATGGGCCACTCACTCCTCATCAGAGACTTTCCGGGGCTAATCCCCTTCGGCCTCCGTCCTCCCTCACGGCCTCGGGAGTAACGAGGTGTTACGCGATAAGATGTCCCCTCCCGAGGACACTGAACCATTCAATGAAAGGTCCTGGGGGCTCAGAGAAGAGCAAAAGCTAATGGTGAGAATCGAGGACATATAAAGACAAAATAATGGACTACAAAGACGATGAATGTTTGTGCCCACCAGAGAAAGAGAAAAATGAAAACTCAGGAGTCAGGAGAAAGATCCACAAAAAAAAAGCCCAGAAACGTATCAAGAAAAACCTCCATTGTGGCGTTTCTGGGCTTTTTGAACATTTTAAACAGGTTCTAGTATAAACCAAATGATTTGAAGAGATTGCCTACAAGTTACAGATGTGCTGCTATCCGTGGACATCCGGAAAGAGACGGAAATTTGTGGACGTGGCTTATGGCGAAGAAGGAACCTAGCAAACGGACGAAAGTCCAAATGTTTAGATGACGTCAGAGTTTTTATTAAATGGAGAAAATGATCTGGATGTCAACAACAAAATCTAAAGAGAATAATCATAATAATGCATCATTCATTTCGTATTATTCCTGATATTTGTATAAAAAGTTTGAACCGTGTTTCTGTCACGCAGGAGACGATACAGACGTGACGCGTTTCGCATGCAGGCGCCCGCATTTCTGAGACGAGTGGAGCTAAGAAAAACGCCGTTCGATGCTAATTCAACTCCAGACCAAAGGAATATTCACAATGCTTGAGAGGGAAACCTGATCCAGTTATTTTGAATTCAACGGTACATGTCCGAAGAAACAAGGGACACTGTGAGTGGACTTCCTGCCTCTGACCGGTTCAAGGCGGTTCTTCGGGTGGGGAGCAGTTCCATATTTTACTGTTTCCGTCTCTAACGTAGCTTCAGTGGAAGAAAATAGAAGAAGTAACATTGGGGCCCTTTTGAGCTAAATTTCCATGCTAACAGTCAAACATCTTGTACTAGCATTAAGCTAACCAACAGTGACTTTGCCCAGCGCAAGACATTATTGGAGAAAAAAATGTGTTGCGTCTTTTGTCCAAAATTCACTTAAAGCTTTGAATATTTGATCAACAGGAAATGATCAGGAAAATCATTTTTTTAAGATAAAAACAGTCAAACCCAAACATGACACTCTGACCTCTGACATCAGTATTACATCATCGGCATAGAGGAGAAAAAACAAGTTGTTTTTTTGCACAAATTCAAATGTGTGACAAACGTGTCTTCACGCTCCAGGAGGCAAATCACTGACGTGATGCTCAGGAACACGCGTGTTGGTCTGTGTGTCATAACTCCAAAACATGCTCAAACTCTCCGATATCAAAGTGTCTCAATGTGAATGTGACGATGCTCTGAGAGGAGGAGGCGGAGGAGGAGGAAGAGGAAGAGGAGAGTTGGAATAAAAAAGGAGCAAGTCCTATTATTGCAGACGAGTCAGTTAACGTCCTCATCCTTACTTGGTCCTCCTCCATCCTCCTTTTTGCTCCCGTTTCCTCCCCCTCCTCCAGACAGGAGCGTTCTGTCCAATCAGGAGCCAGAGATGAGGTCACATGGAGGACAGTCCCAGGCCGGACGTCTTGCTCATGCAGGGTAAACCCTGAGCTCCGGCTTTGGGGAAATCGTGCGCCACCACTCGACCGTTCTCACCTCCGAGTCCCGACGCTCCTCCTCCTCCAAATCTGCCCGACGACGCCGCGCCTCCTCCCGTCGCCATCCCTCCGAGGCTGGAGCTCATGGCGGCATCGATGAGTTCCTGCAGGCCACAGAAAAGAGAAGCCCGTCAGAAGTGAACGCGTATTCATGCTTAAGGCTAACAACGATGCAGATCCAGAGTCAATATCCTGTGGTCGGGCAACACAATAATAAATATGCGAGACAAACCGCTTAAATGCAATTCACACGCGGTGGGAACACGATGTACTCATGTGAGAAACTGTCTGAGAAACGTGGAGCCCGTTCTAGAGTTGGCGGCCTGCGATGAAGCGCCCGTAGTTAGCGAAGATGCCTTTTACACAACGATCCACGAGAAATAACGAGCCGTCCACAGATCCACTTCATTAGGTGGGAGAAAGAACGGGAGATAATAGCGCGGCCTCCAGGGAAATAAAAACCTGAACTCACCTCAGGAGGTCGTCTGATGGTTTTTAGTGTCAGAGCTTTTAGACGGGACTGAAAAACGAGATGTTTCTAAATTTTACTTTCAGCGACTCCACCGGTGTCTGTCGTAGCCGCGGCGACCACGTTTCTCATTGGTCAAACAGAAGATGGCGATGACTCACCTTCATCCTCCTGGACTCAATGCGGGACTTGTAGCAGAATTCGACCAGCGCCACCAGCATGGCCAGGCCCAGTCCACCAATCAGGATGTAGAAAACTCCCGCCACATTGCTCAGACTGAGCGCGCTCGTCTTGTCCTATCGGCACATAGAGGCGGGGTCAGGGACAACCAATCACAGCGCAGAAAAAAATATATATATCACACAATCGCTAACGTTTCAAAGGCTGTGAACTGGAAACAAGGAGGAAATGATTCAAGATTCTTTTTTTTCCCAGTTTGAACAGAAACACTTCCTGGACCAACAGGAAGTGAAGTTTTACATTTGTGGAGGCAAATGGATCTCCTCCCCAGGATGACCTTCAGCTCAGAGCCTTTGACAGTTAACATTTATTTATCTCTCGCATGCGACTCCATGCACAGAAACTGGGAGAGAAACGAAAAATCTACCTCGGCGTTGAGCAAAGTTTTGTCCTCAGGTATAATCTAGTTGGTTCAGTGTTGCGGTTTCGCAGTTTTATCGCGTAATAAAAATCTAAATCCCAGAACATTCAGCTCCTGGACGCGGAGAAAAAATTATAATAAAGAAAAAAGGCAATTATGGTTTCACAGGTCGTGACTCATGCATCACTTTGGTTCCGTGGAGTTTCGCGTCTGTCAGCATGCGACCTGTATCGGCCTATCAGACAGCTTTCCTCTCCGAACTGTCACTCTGACCTCAGCCAATCAGCTTGTGCAAAACGTCTTCAATGAATCTCAGAATCAGACTGAAATGAAGGGAAAGATTTTTTTCTCATACAGGGAAACGTCTCAGTTGAATAGAATGGTGACAAATTCATTTTGAGTTACATCTATATGTTGATCCTGTCAAGTTCCTTTTTTAAACGTTTTTTTGTCTAAACCGAACCTTTCGAACTAAAATTTTAAAAACAGTTCCGTCTCTTTTCTTTCTTTGAGAAGAGTTCAATCAACGAAAAATCAGACAAAATAGAACTGTAATTATACGATGAAATAAAACTCTTGACACTTGAGGTCATTTGATGAATAATATTTGAGTAAAAAGTCAAAATATTTATCTTAAAATTGGAATAATCTCCAGAATAAAGAGGATTATTTCCGCAGTTTCAGTCTGACTTTAACATTCACTTTATCTGTGAACAGATTGATGAAGCGTCGTGACTCAGAGGAGCAGGAGGCACATGACAGATTGGAGACAAAAACATCAGTGTGTGTGTGTGTGTGTGGGGGGGGGGGGGGGGAATGTATTCGAGAGGACACTCTGGGGGGTAAAGCTGTGGTCAGTGGATTTCATTTTGGTCTGCAGCCATAAACAGAGAGAGAGACAGAAAATACATCTGCTTTAAAAAAATCAGACATTTTACATCTGACTGCACGATGAATGACTAAATTCACCCAAATCTGGAGCTCCAGGTCCGATTCATCACACCGGAGACAGAAAGTGACCTGGACGCGATTCCCAAACCAATACACAAGTGTCCGTCTGTCTGTCTGCAGCTGCAGGACGTTCTGAGGAACACGAGCAGAGGGAAACCTTCTCAGGGAGTCATCCGCTCATGCTCCTGCTCCTCAGAACGCTCCGTGAAACAGCAGCGTTGCACTCGGAAAACAAAAAGGTTGAATTTGGTTTCTCCTCCAGCGAGAGAGCCAGATAAAATGATTCTGAAACTGAATTCTTTTTTTTCCAATTCTCTTGAAGTTCTCAGCTCTTATCCATGCTGTGAACAATAACTGATGATGAACTACTTTTCATTGAAAATGCTTACGAGGTGACATTTCACCCAAAAAAATACTTCCGATGATAGATCAGATGATTTCGCTCGTTAGTCAGTCTAGTGGAATCCTACCTGCAGAAACCTTTTTCCTTTTCAGAGTGAAGCCGCGGGGCACTGGGGGTCTGGGGGATTTTTGGGGGGTCTGATGGAGGAACTGACCTTTCTGCCGGAGTCCTTGTGTCCACACTCCCCCTTGTCATACCACCACTTGTTTTTCAACTTGTCTAAGATGGCCTGTTCATTGAGCTTCAGAACAGCTAGGTTTACTGGGATTCTTCAGAGGAGAGGGGAATAACATAAATAACATTATGCACCTCCATGTTATCTTATGTTATTGAGCGCCTGCGCTAACCATACAGCGGCTTTAGCCTTAGCTGCGCAGATGCTACGCTACAGAGGGAAAAAAACCCTCAACGACAACAGAAAGGAAATCAACCAAAAACAGGCACAGTCAAACATTTCAACCTTTTTTGGATAAGTGATATTTGGTTAATACTCCATCTAGCCCGGCGCGGCCTGACTCCCTGTGTGCGAGATGTGTATTATTATATCACTTTGGGTAGCCGGCAACGGCTGACAACACTCCGGATCTTTCCCTGAGCCAAACAGCCTGATGAAAGCCCTAAAAGCCAGAGACTGAGCTGGACTGGTTTCACTGGTGCTGGTGGTTGGGTTGGATTTGGAGGATCCCGCGAGTGTTTGCTGGTTTTACCGGTGGGCGGTTGCCGGTTACCCCGCAGTGTTACTTCTTGTTACCCGCCGGGGTCACGGTGAGCTGACCTTTGAGTCCCCGCCCCCGGTGCCGCACTCGCCCTTGTCATACCACCATCTGTTTTTCAATTTGTCCAACAGGCCCTGCTCGTTCAGTTTTAACACTGCCAAGTTTACAGGGTTTCTACGAGCAACATGGAGGGATAGAAGGGAACTCCAGTTAATATCACACGTGGCATTATGGCTGAAGCTGTTGGAACCACAGATCTTACTGCTCTCCAACCCAGACCTTCACAGAAAGCTCCTTTCCTATCATCTCAACATGTTTAGGTCCACATTCTGGGATCCATCCCAATTTGGCTGCACAACACACTTTGCAACCAGGAAATGTCCAACAATATTTGTCCTTTCTCTTAAATTGAAGCTACGGCTGCCTTATGGACCTCAGTCGCCATGGTAACAACAGCAGACACAGGGCCGTGGTTGCAAAGATTGTGTGTTGGGAAAAAGATTTTGATTTGGGTTCAAATAGAGTCAGAACTTGTTAAAGGTTCATGGACCTACGCACCCGTGTTGTAATTACCACAACAAATCAAATCAAACAACACCTCACTACGATCTGGATTGAAAAACAGTAAAGAATCCGGATTCTGCCTATAATGAAGCAAACCTCAAACTCTCATTCCTGACCTGATCAATAAAGGAGAATCAACATTCAACGACACAAAAACCATGAAAAATAAATATAAAACAAGCTCAGCTCTGACTTACTGATGAACAACAGGCGCAACACAAACACAGGAATCATCTAAAGTTTCCCGGTTTACGTACCAGTGATGATCAGCTGTAATGTGTTAATGGTGAGGCGAATCAGTCAAATAATCAGCCAGTTTGCGATCCATAAATATCACGACAGCTGAATGGAGCGGTTTGTTCGAAAGTGAATGATATAGAAAATATGAGAAGCAAATAGTGCAGTTCAAATGTGCATGAAATATCAATGAAATGTTCCAGGTGCAACCTGATTATTCATTATCATTTGATTATTCGCGTGTGTCATTTTAAGAGAATAAATAAAATGCTAATTATTCATAATCAATCAACTGGACGTAAATTATCACAAAGCTTTGGAGGTTTTGGAGGAATGATATAATCTTAAATAATCCACTTAGAAAACAGCAGCAGAGTCGTAAGTGGAAGATTTAACATCCACCACACAGAGGGAGCAGAAAATGATCAAATCACCCCAGAAACAGCTTCATTCTTTTAACTGGAAATAACAGGATCCACTTTGTAAACAGTGAATTATTTCAACAAAAAAGGAAAACTAAAGTGAAACATTTCTACAGAGATGAAATCATTATAACAAAGTAATGATAATAATAAAGTAATAAGAAGAATAAGAAGAATGTTCTCTGCGTCTGGGTTGACTGTGGATTTCTGAAGTGGACATTTCACAAATCACAGGTATGAATGGAATAAAAAAACGGTTGTTTAAATTCTGCTGCTGTCAGGTAAAAGTTAAAATTCAATCTAGAAGTTTCTATTCATGATCGTGTGAAACCGAATCAGCTGCAACAATAAACCACACAAACGAACTCCTTCACAACATAACGAATAATAAAACCAATTTGATACATTTAAGAAAAAGAAGAAAGAAAAAAAATCTGATGTTTGTATTCTTTTTTTTTTTTATATATAAAATTAACATTAATTCCACTTTGACCTTTATATATATAGAGAGAGAGAACATCTCTGGAAACATTACTTAGTTTTTTATTTTATTTTACTGATTTAAAACTCTGCTCTTTTCCGTCACTATTATTCACCTTTTAGTTTATATTTTTACCGTATACACTGAAGAAAGGCGCACATCCCCTATGATGCCACAGATAAACACGTTATTTCACCTCCACCAGTGAACAGTAAGGAACCGCCATGTTTACCTGGAGGAGAAGCGGCCGCGGGCCGGGGTCTGAGTCCGGCTGAGGACCGGTGAACACCGGCCTCCTCCACCGGGGAATCCTCCGGTTAATGTTCAGTCTCTGGATTAATAATACCGATTAACTCCGGAGCAGGACGGTTTTCTGCCGGGACGTTAAAAACTGTAATCTCGCGGTTTTCACGGAGACTCGGCTGTACAGCAGGCTCCGCCATTTCTCCCGAAGTGTACGTCCCACCTCAGGCCGACATGGACGCGCTGTACCCGGGAGGACAGAGAGCTCGCGGCTTGAGAAGATTTTAGAATCGGAGGAAATTCCCGCTCAACCGACTTCCTGTTCATCAGCTGTTTTTACGGAGCACCGTGATTTAGACTCTTTTTGAGGATACATACAATTCCCGCCCTGCGTTCGGCCAATCAGATCGTCTCCCCGTTCTGCTGTTTCCTTCTTATAGGCGGAGACTGGAAAGTCTCAGACAGGTGACTTTGACTATTCGCCAGTGGACCGACCAATCAGAGACGGCTCTGCGCGGCCGCTTCCGGTCCACGGGTAAGCCCGTGTGTATAACAAATATTTGTTATATATTTAAGCTTTTTATGCTATATTATTTTATTATATCAACATTTATTATTAATATTATGTTATACACATTGTTTTTTTATTTTATTACTTGTATTCCTCAAATGTAATTCACGGAACTCTCGTTTTTTTCAAGTGAGTTTTTACCTGACAGCAGCAGCGCTCACACATAGATCAGAAGGTGAGGGTGAGACAGGCCGGTGGGCAGTCAGACAGGCAATACAGAGGACAACAGACACGTACTGACAGAGACAGACAGGAGAGAGAGAGAGAGACAGACAGGACACACAGGTTAAGAGACAGACAGACAGACAGGTAGACAGACAGTTAACAGGTCCATAAATCAAAACTGACACGCTGTTCTATCAGGATTCAGTCGCGTAGATTTTAGTTTGACAGATGCTGTTATTTTTTATGCTGACATTCATCCGTTCATATTTAACAACCTTTTCTTTCTGTCTGTCCACAAATTCAATTTTAGTCAAGAGTCGTTCTTAATAATTTGTCTAAAGTCATCAAACCACAAAAAGTCCACATCTTGTTTTTTTCCTTTGGTAAAATGTATGTAATATTGAATATATGTACCTCTAGTTTGGTTCAGGTAATAAATCTGTAGTGTGGATGAAACCTGATGAAGCCACACACTAACGGAGGAGGAGGAGGTCTGAAGGTACCTGAGAGGAGATCCTTTGGGCGTGGCCACTCCGTAGCCCTTGGAGTCCAGGTTCCCTCCGACCTTCATGGTGTCGCAGGGCTTCCTCTGCTCGATGTACTCGTTCATGGACGACTCCAGCAGGTAGGCGTACTTCCCCTTGGACTTCCTCACCCTCACCACGCCCTCGTCCGTGTTCCTGACGAACACCGACGGGTCCGTGCTCCTCATGTAGGACCACATCTTCTCAAACACCGCGATCTTTGACCTCTGAGGTCAGAGCGGAACAAAAAGACGGAAAAATGTATTATTAGTGTGCATAGATTCGATTTTTTTCCTCTGAACGCGTCCTCACCCTGAAGAACTCTTTGGTGGAGCCTCCGTCCAGGGTCCCGTAGGAGATCTCCGTCTGCTTGGCCAGGTCCTCGGCGCCTTCGATGGGGGACACCATCCTCTCCACGGTGAGGAAGGCCGCCAGGTTGGCCGTGTACGAGGAGATGATGATGAGCGTGAAGAACCACCAGACTCCTCCCACAATGCGACCGGAGAGAGACCTGCAGAAGATACGGCTTTTAAACCTCCATCCAGGTTCTGATGGTTCTTTCATTTTTGAGCCACAAGCTGGACTTCTTCGATCGAGGCTTTTAAATATGAAAAAAAACAAAACGTATCCCCCTCTATCATCAGCAAATAAAATGCATTTATTATACTTATTTTATATATCACTGTGTATATCATCATCATATATGATTTAAACAAAAAACATTGTTTTGGATTATGAACCTTTGGTGAAACACTTCCACGCACTTGAGAGTATTTTTAGTTATTTAGGGAAAACATACAGTATATTCTTTTAAATGAAAATCAGCTGATGTGCTCGACGCTGAATCTCTGAACACGTGAAAAAACATGTTAGTGTTAGCGCGTCTTTTTTTTCATGTCCTGCAGTAAGTGAGACAATGGACACTCAGAGGTGAGAATCGAGTGGAGAGACAGGAGGAGACAGCTCTGAGCCTCCAGCGAGGTGTCCCTACTTCACATCAAATACTCACGCACACACACTGTTCAGCCCTCCGGTCCTAGCTACCAGCCCCACTGAAGGTGACCCGACTGCGTGTGTTGAAACACAAACACGCCAAAAGCAGAATAATAATAAAAGAAATCAAGACAATCCACAGTCCAGCTGCTCCGTGTCTCTCTCTGGTTTCTAACGGATGAGGTCCACACAGATCTCGTGAGGTCACATGACAACATGGACGTGATCTGGTTCAACCCAGGACAACAGCTTCCTTTTGACTCCAAGAGTAAATGGAAAAAAATAAAAGCTTTATATTAAAAAAAAAGGATGATGTGATGTGTGGACCAACACTCTCACACACACACAAATTAGAGACACGCACTTCAAGAATAGAAAGAGCTTCAGGCTTTAACACAACAATAACATAGAACTGACCCGGCAGCACGTCACACACAATCCTGTGTGTTTCCGGCTAATGTGTGTGTGCGTGTCTGCTTTAATAAGACAGCTGGGTCTGTAAATGTACAGTTTCTCTTCTTTTGTGTTCCAAGATTCAATGAATCGTTCGTGATTATTTAACTTTGTGTTCCCAGGTTCTTCATCTTCTGACATTAATAGGCGAAGAAATATGTTGAAAGAGATTTAGTGTTAACGCTACGATGAGGAGGAGGAGCAGGAGGAGGTGAGGGTACCTGGGGGAGATGTCGCAGCCCTGCTGCATGAAGGCTCCCAGAGAGAACCAGAGAGAATTGAAGATGCCAAAGTCATTGGTGTATTCCGGAGCCTCCTTCTCCTTCTGCTGGTTCTGGTTCTGGTTCTGACCGAAGCCTGAGAGGAAAAAATAACAAACCTTCGTAACACGCTACATACGTGAAACCGGAACACACGGGGAGGACGACACGCTACCTGGAGTGTGATCACGCTCAGAGGACGAAGAGGGCAAAGGTCGACGCGAGGACGAGGGGGGCGGAGCTTCATCTTCATCATCAGAGTCCTCATCCACCCATTCATAGGGACTGAAACGACTCACCTGAGAAAGAAGGGGAGGGGCTAAATATGGTTTGATTCTAACACAGGAAGAACACCTCAGATACATCTGTGTCTGAATTTGATCATGATTGATTATCTGTAGATAGGTCATGTCTGCTGTGGCCCCGCCCCCTCGCTCCTCACCAGGAACAGCACCACGCTGACGCCGATGTAGGCGAAGACGATGCACATCCAGATCTCGTAGGCCAGCGGGTCCAGGAAGGAGAACACGCCGGGTTTGGACTTGGTGGGTTTCTTGATCATGATGGAGATCCCCAGGGACATGAAGGGTTTGGTGAAGTCGATCACCTGCTCCCGAACCAGAGTGATGGTGAGAGGAGCCACCGCCACGTCAGCCTTCTGCGAGAGAGCACAGGATGGACGGGTTCTATAGGAGGTTCAACTGGATGTATGGATCCTACTGGTCCTACTGGTACTCCAGGTTCTGCGGGTTCTACAGGTACCAAGGGTTCAGTCAGGATGTACAGATTCTACATGATATATGGCTTCTACAGGTTCCAAAGGATGTACAGGGTGTTCAGTATCCAAGTGTTCTACGTGTCCTACAGGATCTTTGTGTGTCAGTGGTCTGCCCTCACCCCGTACACCAGTTCTCCCACCATGCCGTTCCACAGCTTGGTCTCGGCGTCCCGGGCTCCGTACTTGCCGTCGCCCACCAGCTCCAGTCGGTAGTTGAAGCCAACGTGTTTGGCGATCTCCTGAGCCAGCTCGGCGCAGTAACCCTCGAACCGGTCGTTCCCCACCAGCTGCTCGTGGTTCTTCTTCAGCATCATGTAGGGAGCTTCCTGTACGGGGACACACGTGGACAAATTCAGACTCTGGTCCCGCAGCAGGTTCCGGTTCTGACCCGGGCGTGTCTCTCACCAGGATGGTGGTGACCACGTAGGTTCTGTTCTGCAGGCCGTGGAACTCCTCCATCGGCGGCTTGTAGACGTTCGTGTTCACGTAGCCCCGCCTCTCGCTCCAGTAGCCAATCTGAACACAGCACATCACACAAACCATCACTGAGGGCTGGACCTTAAGTAGGAGGTTTGGAAGCAGCGGATGATCTGAGGAAGGAGAGCAGAACCTTCCTGGGTCCAGTGGCGCTCAGCTCCATCACGCTCAGAGAGAAGTTGGTACGATGACCTCGTTCATCAAACTGAACACGACCCGTCAGCCCGTCCAGACGCACCTGCGCACACACAGACAGTATGTTTGCGTGGCGTCATGTTCTCGTGTCTTTTTCTGTCGAAAAGGATCAAAATCCTCGTTTCGACGGATTTACAGTTTCCTATTGGCGGTGGAAACTGCTCACGTTGCGGCCACTGACACCACTCCATTCGTCATTTATTCCACCAACGCAACGTGAGCTTATTTAGTTGGTCCATTGGTACCGTGAAACACATTTGATTGGAACATTTTCTGCTGTTGAAGCTGAAGACGAAGAAATGAAGCGCGGCTGCGATTCGAGAAGACGCCGATGTGGAAGTTTGAGTCGTTGACAGATTCAGGTCAGTTTAGTTTCAACATTAAGATATAACAGTGAGAATCATTAATGAGCCTGAAGAAAAGGTTTTTGTGTGTCTTTGTTGTGGTGGTGTTACTGCGACGTGTTTGTTGTTGTGTAC
>JAFBJU010000462.1:17791-63443 GCA_016785305.1 Colistium nudipinnis
AATAATAACAATCATCATCATCATCATCATCATCATCATCATCATCATCATCATCATCATCATCATCATCATCATCATCATCATCATAATAATCATGAATAATAATAATCATAATCATAATCATAATCATAACAATCATCATCATCATCATCATCATCATCATCATCATCATCATCATGAACAATAATAATCATCATCATAATAATAATAATGATAATAACAATAATAATAATAATCATCATCATATAATAATAAAAATAATCATCATAATGATAAAAATCCTCTGTCAAGCATTCACTCCGATGAAGTTTGCTGCTGTGCGGCTGATAAAAAACACTTGTTTAGTCCCTGCACACACACGCGCACACACACACACAATGACTGTAATCTAATTACACTCCACGCTGAGCTCCTTCACAGTCGGGGATTAAGTCTTAAGACAAAATAAAACTCTCTGCTGAATCACCGTCTTATTTCATGAGCCCCTGAGCTCCAGCGGATTTAAAGCGGAATCCTCCTTCACTGAGGAGAAGAAGCCCGATAGGCCCTGACACCTGTCAATCAATCAAACGCCACCCAAGAACGAGCCCTCAATGAGCCCCCATGTTTTATTAATGAACTGGAGTCTGAATGTCCCTGACGTCAGTTCAGGTTTCATCACTTTCATCATGATACGATAAAAATCCCCACGGGAGAAATAAATCCACTGTGAGGATTTAACGTTACATTCAAGAATAAATCTAATCCAATAATCCGCATCGTATGTGTCACCCAACATTTAAAAGCTTTAATCCTCCAACAGGATTTAAACATTTAATGCTTCACTGCGGTGGATATCGATCGGGCGTTTACAGCAGATTACTGAAATATGGAGACACACCGGTCTAAAAAAAATCCACAAATACAATATGAGTCAACTATTTCAATTTAAAAAAACAAATTTGGTCCCGCTGCTGATCTGAACCCTCGAAACGCATTCTGTCCATGGAGATCGATCAATCAATGGCGTATCAATGAAGGAGATCAGACACATGTGTGCGTGTGTGTCCAGATCCCTGTGGCTAACGCTAACATGCTAACAAGGGGCCTGGAAATAGCTGCACCCTCTGGGCCCCGTCAGGCTAACGAGCTTTTCTGTCTCCTATCATTAAGGACGTCAGGCCGACGCCCCCTTCGTCAAAGACAGGAATCAACGCCACACGGGATTATAATCTCCAATCATCTCACACGACGTCGTTTTTTTTTATCGAAGATGAAGATCATGTGATCTGGTGAAAAGCTCCAGCACTCGTAAAATGTCTGAATCTATTACTGGTTCTTTTCAAACGCCAATAAATAATAAATCAAAACACAATGTTTTCTTGTTCTCAATCAGATGGATCTCTGATAATCAATACACACACACTGGTCCTGTGTGTGCGTGTGCGTGGGGGTCTGACCTCGGCCCTCCACCTCAGGCTTTCAGACGGAGCTTTATTTAAACTCGGCCGGCGGGACGCCAGCTGAGACCTCGTGGCTCTGAGGGTCCATGACAGGAGGTCTGACGATGCCAGAGACACAACGCCCCCCGTCACCATGACGACAGGTCAGTCTGCGATGGCTTACAGCCCCGGGTCGGGGGTCAAAGCTCAGAGGCTCCTAAATATTCACACCAGTGACTTTGTGACACGAACCAGGAGCACCACGCTTCTCATCCTCTCCGCGAGACGTTATTAATTATGCTAATGAGCATCAGTCGTTAGCCACGCTGAAGTCGTGACCTCGTCGTTCCAGGTTTACACCTGATTGTTTTTTTCCCGCTCCCAGAGCTCCGCTCAACCTGCGGCTCCAATTACTGTGTTTAGTAGAGACGCTGAATAATAGATTCAGCGGATTCTGCCTCAGGGTGACGCGCACGCGCACGCGCACGCGCACTCACACATGGAGGCAGCTGCTTCCTCACAGGCAGCAAAACAAAACTCCCACACACTCAGATTATAATCCCGGCGGTCTGAACCTGAACACACCACGGAGCATTTATTTGACAGTAGAAGAAGAAAAAAAAAACTCACCACAAATGACCGCTGAAACATTTGAACCAAAACACAAAAGACTGTTCTAGAAAACCATCAAAACTGCTGACTGTAGGTACTGCAAGTGTGTGACCTGACACACACGCACCCAGTTTGACAATCGTCCTTCACGTGAGACTTCGTTTGGGATTAAAGTTATTCCCGCCGATTATAGATGGACAGAAGGGGGCGTGGCCTCCGTTTTCCATCCTGTTCTCCCTTTTTCTTTTTTTTTTATTCTGCTGTTTCTTCATGTTGTTCGACATGAAACTAAAGGATTAGGATTATTAATTGGACATAATCCCTTTTTCTCCGCTGCTCCTGGTATCTCAACTCTGACTTCCTATTGTTTGGCAAATTGTGGAGCTGGAGATTTTTTATTTTTTTTTCATTTTTACGCTGCACTTTATCCTCATTTCACATTTGAGTCGTTCAACTGAGCGTGAAACTAAGAGTGAGTCCTGAAGGGCGAAATGTCACCAGCTCTCTCTCTCTCTCTGAGCTCCTGATAAGGGAAAAACCGGAGAACACCAAATCCTTTCACCTCCTCCACCTCCCTCCATCCCTCCCTCTCGTCTTCAGCTCAATCCATCCCTCCCTTTCATCATGACGTCCTCCCACGTGTTCGAGGATGTTTGGTGAAATATTCATTTCTATTTTGCGTGAGTTTTTATGACCCATATATTCATTTCATTCATTCCCAGCAACTGTCCCTATAACTTGCGTTGGGGCGGGAAGGCGGGACCCAGAGGAGAGTAGGATAACCGCTCGGTTGCCGTGGCGATGCTGATGCGGGACTTCTGAGGCTGGGATTTTAGCTGCGTTTGGTTTTCAATGAACTCGTTTTCTCTTCTTTTGCTTCGTCCCCTGTTTAATGTGTGTGTGTGTGTGTGTGTGTGTGTTAACATGAGGGGACACTCAGGTTAGAGCTCCATTCAGAAGCCTGTTACATGCTCTGTTGGCCCGGGACGCTCACTCCCTTTTATTCGCTCCGTTACTTTCACTCTCTTCGGTCCGACTCTATTTGGGTTCCTTCAGGATAGAAGCAGCATTGACAACACACACGGAGCGCTTTAGTGTACAATAGCTTGACCTATTGACCCCTCGAGATAATGATGTAGTCATTCATTCCGAGGTCATATACTGTATAAATATTTCACAGATGTATTTTTGTCCATAATTCTTCTCAGTCCCAGCATAAATGTTCCGGGACAGGAGATTCCATCATTGTTGATGTTCGCTTGGAGTTTACGTCTGCCGGAAAAACGGACTTGGAAATATCGGAATAATTCATCATTTCCAATTTGGAGGAATGGTTTCCGCAGCCTGCGTCTCTCCTGACACCGATTACAATCTGAGGAGGATTCAACCTGCCCACCCTGATCATTCAGCAGTCACAGGCGCCAAACTCACTCTGATTGATGACAACGTGCATCTGCAGAGGAAATCTTCCTCTTCTGATTGGACAACAACACAACCAATGACTGTTTCCCACACGCGCACAAACAGGCACAGCAAGTAAAGTCTATTTCTGTCCGAAAATTCCTCATACTGCGATCGGATTGATTATTGAGCGGAGGAGGGCGGACTCACAGGCGTAGGTCATGGCGAAGCTGCTGCCGGTGTCCACCATGTCCACCTGGGGGACGAGCTTGGGGACGTCCTGCTGCTGAGCCAGGGCGAAGCGGAACACCTCGTACTCATGAGAGCCGGTGGGGAACAGGCCTCCTGATAAACACACGTTAATACATCACAATTCAAATGAAAGCTGGGTCCAACCTGAGGGAGGTGAGGGGGGCGGGGCCCGGGTGGAGGATGCAGGCACAAGCCCCGCCTTCCCCTCTAACATCAGGTGCGTGTTTGTTATCCGATCATCTGAGGAGAGTTGTTCATCACGTCTCCGAATAACCGCACAATATATTCACCACACAATGACACACACGCAACCAGGATCAATCCATAAATCCATCAGGAGAAAGCAAATCAATTCTTGAACCAGTAAATAAAATATCTCAGGACCGTGGAATCTCAAATGAAATGTATCGTGACAGGACAGATGATGAAATGAATGATTCCCGACAATTCTTTGGACTGGATTACAGATTGGAACGCACCATTTTGGGACACACACACACACACACACACATCAAATAGGGAATAAAGTGAAGCTCAAACGTAATCTACTGTAAATCAATGGAATAATGTTGTGGATCACTTTCGCAGGTGGAAGTTAAGACACAGGAATGCACAGGCCAATTAATGACGAATTCATTGAAGATATTATAGAAAGATACGGATATATATTTGTTTGAATATATCTCTCTCTCTCTCTCTATATACACAATGACCGTAAGTGAGGAGCGTATGTTAGAGACGAAATCACTCACCGATGTTGATGTTTCCCGGGAAACTTGTCCCGGTGCTGAGGCCGGTGAGCAGCGGGAGGAGGAGGAGGAGGAGGAGGAGCGGGGAGAGGAGCGGGCAGAGGAGCGGGACTCTCCGCGGCCGCATGCCGTCCTCCAGCTGCAGCAGCGGGGTCTTATCCACGCAGAGAGCCGGCTCTGAGCCACCTCAGCTCGGACGCGGAGTGGTTCATCTCCCGGAGAGAGTCAGAGGGAAACATCCAGAGAGAGAGCGAGAGAGAGAGAGAGAGAGAGAGTCAGGGGGGGAGAGGGAGCGAGGGGGAGAGAGAGGGGGGGGGGAGAGAGGGGGGGAGAGAGAGAGAGGGGAAGAGAGAGAGAGAGAGAGAGAGAGAGAGGGGGGGGGGAGAGAGGGGGAAAGAGAGAGAGAGGGGAAGAGAGAGAGAGAGAGAGAGAGAGAGAGAGAGAGAGAGAGGGGAAGAGAGAGGGGGGGGACAGACACACTCTGTCTCTCTAATCTCCCTCCCTCTCTCCGTGTGAACCACAGGAGTAGAATCACAGCCTGATAATGATCGTTTCCGTGGTTCAACCTCAGGAGACACAGATCCACCGATTTCTGTGGCTGCACCCCACGTTTCCACGGCAACAGCAGATACAGACCCACACAGTTGTCGTCGCCATGTGACAAACGTTACTGCAACTCTTCGGGGCTTTTTTGATCCGTAGAAAAGCTTCTGGAACCCGAGAAACGACTGCAGTGCACCAGAGTACACAGCGGTACTCTCTATAACACATAATACTGCAGTAGCACCTGGGGCAGGCTTAGTACTGGGTGTAGGGACAAAGGCACGCCATCAAAGTTTCATGTCGCATGTTGCCTTTTTGGCCATGAAATAATCCCGCAGCTCCGGGGGCTCATTAAAGAATGATGTGGCTAATCTTTTAAAATAAAGGACGATGGCCCAATGAATAAATGATGCTGGCATTGTGCCCAGGCTGCACTTTTGCAGCCGTTAACAATGGGTGTGTGTGTGCGCGCGCGCCCCCCCCCCCCCCCACCTGTCACTCACATTCACAGTGTGACGCAGAGAATCCGCCTCTGAACCACACGCATCTTTCACCAGGACAAACACAAATAGCGCGCCTCCAAAACACGGCGGCTCACAAGAGCACGCCTGACACAGGAAGTGATGTCAGAAACCGGATTTCATTGTCGCACGTTGAACCGTTCTTCCCGCCTTTTTCACTGCAGGCTGCGCTCTGATTGGCTGGAGCAAACTGTGTCTGTTCTTCACGGGGAAGGTCAATAAATGACATTTGTGAGCTTTTCCCAAATAAAAAAAAAATGGAGGAAGTGAGCCAAATAATTGTGTGTTTCATTCCCACCACATTCCAAACTTGAAGCCGTTTTATGTCCCCGCAGCACTTTTTTGCCTTTGGTGAACAAACTTTTATCTCCGGAGCTTCGAACAATCATTTCCTCTCCACATAACGCATAGCTGGTTATTTTTTCGTTTCCGACGTCTGTAAAGGGTCCGGCTCCGTGAACCATTGTTCTTATTGATCCTCCGGTCCTGAGAGCAGCTGAATGTTCACTCTGAGGTAGAAACACAAACAAGAATCAGGCTTCACGTGTGTGCGTGAACTCACCTGGTTCAGTGACACCTTTAAAATAAATAAAAAACAAATTGATCTCTTTAGATCTCTCAAATGTAGAATGTTTTATTTTTCCAGCCTGAATGATGTACCCTTTCGTTTGTGCCCGCGTCCATTTTCCGCGTATTAAGCATTATAATCGCGTATATGTATTATTTGTATTATCTGATCTTTTATTCAGGCGCAGAGAAATGTTGGTCAGCAGCAGAGTGATTTATTCAGAGCGCGGCAGGTCACAGGTTCAGATCCCACTCAGCGGGACGACAACGTGTTTACTGAAGCAGTTACACAAAAGCACTTAGACACAAAAACGCTTTGTGTTACGACTCACGGCAGAAAGAAAAGAAGCCTCCACTCCTTTCTTTCCTTGTCTCTCCATCTTTCCTGGATTGAACCTTCCTCCTCTTTTTACATCAAGAAAATGGAGCACACAAATATCTTCCGTCTATTATTGACTTTATCTTTATGAAGAAGCGAACATAATAATGTATATGATACAAATGTATACAAACACACACACGCATACTCTCTCATCCCCCCACACACGCACACAAAGCCCTGGGTCAAAGGTCATAGGTTCAATCCTCATCATCATCAGACAAAGGTGAAGACCACGAGCAGCCTGTGTGTGTGTTTTCAGAGTTTTGGTCGAGTGTCGTGTGGATAAAGAGTGGCCTGAGCTAAGTGGATTAAAAAAGGAATGTGTAGAAAACAGACGTTCTTTTGTGTGTGTTTCTGCGTGTGTGTGTGTGTGAGTATGTGAGTGTGCGAGTGTGCGAGTGTGTGTGTGTGCGTGTGTGCGCGTGTGAGTGTGCGAGTGTGTGAGTGTGCGAGTGTGCATGTGTGCGTGTGTGAGTGAGTGTTTGAGTGTGTGTGTGTGAGTGTGCGAGTGTGCGAGTGTAGGAGTGTGCGTGTGCGAGTGTGCGAGTGCGTGTGTGTGCGTGTGTGTGTGTGTGCGTGTGTGTGCGTGTGTGAGTGTGTGAGTGTGTGTGTGTGAGTGTGCGAGTGTGCGAATGTAGGAGTGTGCGTGTGTGAGTGTGTGAGTGAGTGTGTGAGTGTGTGTGTGTGAGTGTGCGAGTGTGTGAGTGTGCGAGTGTAGGAGTGTGTGTGTGTGCGTGTGTGCGTGTGTGAGTATGTGAGTGTGCGAGTGTGTGAGTGTGCGTGTGTGAGTGTGTGCGTGTGTGAGTGAGTGTGTGAGTGTGTGAGTGAGTGAGTGTGAGTGTGAGTGTGAGTGTGAGTGTGTGTGTGCGAGTGTAGGAGTGTGCGAGTGTGCGTGCGTGTGTGTGTGTGTGCGCGTGTGAGTGTGTGAGTGTGCGAGTGTGTGAGTGTGCGAGTGTGCATGTGTGCGTGTGTGAGTGAGTGTTTGAGTGTGTGTGTGTGAGTGTGCGAGTGTGCGAGTGTAGGAGTGTGCGTGTGCGAGTGTGCGAGTGCGTGTGTGTGCGTGTGTGTGTGTGTGCGTGTGTGTGGCGAGTGTGCGTGTGCGTGTGTGCGTGTGTGTGTGTGTGAGTGTGCGTGTGTGAGTGTGCGTGTGTGAGTGTGTGAGTGTGCGTGTGTGCGTGTGTGAGTGAGTGTGTGAGTGTGTGAGTGAGTGAGTGTGAGTGTGAGTGTGTGTGTGCGAGTGTAGGAGTGTGCGAGTGTGCGTGCGTGTGTGAGTGTGTGAGTGTGTGAGTGTGTGAGTGTGTGAGTGTGTGAGTGTGCGAGTGTGCGAAAGTGAGTGAGTGAGTGTGAGTGTGAGTGTGAGTGTGAGTGTGAGTGTGAGTGTGAGTGTGAGTGTGAGTGTGAGTGTGAGTGTGAGTGTGCGAGTGTAGGAGTGTGCGTGTGTGCGTGTGTGCGTGTGTGCGTGTGTGAGTGTGTGCGTGTGTGAGTGTGCAAGTGTGCGAGTGTGCGTGTGTGAGTGTGTGAGTGTGTGAGTGAGTGAGTGTGAGTGTGTGTGTGCGTGTGTGAGTGTGTGAGTGTGTGAGTGTGTGAGTGTGCGTGTGTGAGTGTGTGCGTGTGTGAGTGAGTGTGTGAGTGTGAGTGTGTGTGTGAGTGTGCGTTTGTGCGTGTGTGTGCGAGTGTGCGAGTGTGCGAGTGTGCGAGTGCGTTTGTGTGTGTGTGCGAGTGTGCGTGTGTGGGTGTGAGTGTGCGTTTGTGCGTGTGTGTGTGTGTGTGTGTGTGCGAGTGTGCGAGTGTGCGAGTGCGTTTGTGCGTGTGTGTGTGTGTGTGTGCGAGTGTGCGAGTGTGCGAGTGCGTTTGTGCGTGTGTGTGTGTGTGTGTGCGAGTGTGCGTGTGTGATGCTGCTCATCACAGACTTCAGGAATAACCAGTGGTGACAAGAAGGCAACGTCAGCACTTTGCACACCTTCCATTACACGGCGCTGTGTGTGTGTGTGTGTGTGTGTGTGTGTGTGTGGATGATGATGATGATGAACGTGATGGTGTGCGCGTGTGTGTGTGCGAGTGTGCGAGTGCGTTTGTGCGTGTGTGTGTGTGTGAGTGTGCGAGTGTGCGTGTGTGGGTGTGCGTGTGTGCGTGTGTGAGTGTGCGAGGTGTGTGTGTGAGTGTGCGAGTGTGCGTGTGTGGGTGTGCGTGTGTGCTTGTGTGAGTGTGCGAGTGTGCGTGTGTGGGTGTGCGTGTGTGCGTGTGTGGGTGTGCGTGTGTGCTTGTGTGCGTGTGCGCGTGTGCGTGTGTGCGTGTGTGCGCGTGTGCGTGTGTGCGTGTGTGATGCTGCTCATCACAGACTTCAGGAATAACCAGTGGTGACAAGAAGGCAACGTCAGCACTTTGCACACCTTCCATTACACGGCGCTGTGTGTGTGTGTGTGTGTGTGTGGATGATGATGATGATGAACGTGATGTTCTTCATCATCCACGTTGACTGAGCCTGGACTCTCAGGTGAACGTCGTTTTTTTTTTCCCAGTAAAAAGCTGATTTCTCAGGCGAAATATTCTCCCACAGAAACGGAAGAAAATAAAAGTGCAATTATGCCATCGTGAATTTTCAGGAAAAAACAAATCAACTCTATTCCACCACAAACATTAAAGATTGTCTGGTGATTGACAGATTATTGATCGGGGTAATAAACACAGAGCCGCAGCCCTCAATCGATCAATTGGTCACGTCTGTGTGTCTCCGGAACAATAATGAAAGAAATCAGCTGATCTGTGTCTGCGCGCGCGTGCGTGTGTGTGTGCTGTATGAGAAAACTGCAGCTCGGCGTGGCGGCACCTGGAAACGGGCCGGAGGCCGGGCGATCAAAACCGCGCCGAGGAGAGAGAGAGATTCGCAAGCTGCCGTTTGACACATTGCATTAAAGACGCCGAGGATTCAAGAGTTTGCCATAAAACTGTCAGACGGAGATTTAAGAGGCGCGCGAAGAAGATGAAGCGCGAACCTCACGCAGGATGTTGTGAGTCCGTCGTGTGGTTGTGTGTCCATGAAGGAAGAATCACAGAGCGTGTTTTAATCGAGGTGCTGGAACATTCGACCTCACGCATGATTGAACTAATGGACCGGGCCCAGGCGTGTGCAGCTCCACACGGAGCTCCGTCAGCCGTGTGCGAGTCCGCACGGTAACGCGCGTCCTCGGGGGACCAGGTGAGCGGCGCGTCCCCCGAGGAGCATGGAGACGTTTACCAGGTCAGAGGGGGGCGGGACTTCCTGCAGAAGGTGATCAATGACAAAGACGAAAAAACCCCTAAGATCCACATACGAACATGTGCACACGTCTGTAGCGTGTGCACATGTTCGTATGTGGAGAACACCACTTCTCTGAGTGTCAGGCCACAGCTGCTTCCTGTTTCCTGTCCGCTACACGCACCTAAGTTCACATTCAACGGTGTTTCACCTTTTCATCCAGAATCAACTCATTTCAAATCAAATGACTGAGGCGGCGACACTGAGGTCAAAGGTCAGAGGTCACGTCACACGCTGACGGATGGAGCGCACACACTCGACCGGACCGGATATTTCTCATTCAAAATGTGAAAATGGACATTTTTATGACTTGAGTCCCACAAATGTCTCTTTCCTTATTTTAGCAGAACGTTTCTCTGAAGTCTGGATTTAGAAATGAAAAACCTTTCTCTGTCTCAGACGATTAAAGAGCCAAAATAGATCCAGACGTTTTATTTTGGGAGGCGAAAGGGAAACACGGGTTTATCACGTGTGTGTGTGTGTGTGAGACACAGACCAGATGGGGAATTGGTTCATCAGCTGTTTATTCTGCCGACTCCTGAGTTGTTATAATGACTGGACCTGAGGCGCACACTGAAACGCGTGCACCTTCTGCCAAAACACACACACACACACACACACCCCGCCCAGTCATACAATAAATGAAAAAAGAAACATTTCCCAAACGCGCACACACTCACAGGTGGCAAATACACACATACACTCAGAGTGTGTGGCGTCTAATACTTTTGTTATGTGTACAGTAGCAGGCCGGGGTAATTGTCCCACTTACAGACACACTCGGGAGACAGGACCTGCTGCCAACACACACACACACACACACACCTGCTCGGGTTATTCCTCATTATTTGTTGTGCTATGCTGTCGGCGGGTTTTCAGGTGGAAACCCGGAGCTGATGGTTTCTGTCATGGATCGTGGTGCCTTCAGGGGAAACTGGACGTTTCAGTTTCTGCTCCGACAGGAGACTTCCTGCTTCATTTCAAAGTCGCCGCAGTAAACAAAGAGTGAGAACCAACAACCTTCAGATCATCTGATGAATAACACACGAACACACGGCAACAGTCATTTTTTTCTGTACTAATAACATCCACCTTTGCGATTTCTGGACTTTAAATGAATTCAATTACATTTAAATGAATCTGAAGGATGTTTTTGAATCTCACGCCACACAGTGACCATCATGCATCAGTTCACGTCTTGTTTGGAATTAATCTGGTGAACTGAAGGTGAGACGCTCATTTATTTATGACTTTACCACACATTTTCACCACTTTCCGCCAGTTAATATTGAATAAAGTCTCAATGAGAACATTCCGCTGCGGATTCATATCCAGATAACGTACGGAGCATTATTTCACTTTTATAGACCCTCGTGAGTGGAAGGACTTCCTGTTCCTGCTGAGCCACATTTGTTTTCCTTCAAAGCGTCCTCCTTTATATGTATTGGATTTATTATCGCCATGGCAACCAGGCCTATCAGGGAGATGGCGTCGAATGGCCGTCACAGATTGATCGATTGGCTGTTGTTGGTTTTGGGGAAACTCTGTAAATCTGAGACAGACATGAACTGATTCGACTGTGGAGGTTAAAGGTCATCGTGGCCTAACGAGAAATGATCTATTTGGGCGTGAATTAAGGAATTCATATCCTAATTAGGAAAAAATGTTACCCAACTGTCCTAAACGGATGAAGTGATGACGTTTTATGTCCAAAAGGTCAAAGGTCAGCGGAAACACTATACAGGCCTTTGTTAGATGTCGTTAATAAAAAGCTTGTTCATCACACTGAAGGTTTGAACCTGTTTTAGTCTCACTGAGGTCAACACGCACACGCACACGCACACGCACACGCACACGCACACGCGCACACACACAGAGGGTCAATTCCATTAGAAGGGCAGCAAAGACTGCACACCGCAGCACCTTTCATCCTTATGAGAGACACACCGCGCGCACACACACACACACACACTATTAATGCAGCTCCCCCACTGAACATCTGAGTTTACAGATGTTTGGTTTTGATGTTTACACAGCATAACATCTGTGTGTGTGTGTGTGTGTGTTGTGTTATTAATCCATGGCTGCATGTGTATCTGTATGATGGGGGTGTTGAACCGTATAAGCATGTTTCTCCATTAATGCTCCGCTGATCTCCGGCATGTTCAGAATCACATGGAAGAAACGAGGACGATCACACACACACACACACACACACACACACTAACCCCTGAGAGGTGTCAATTTAGAGCTCAACAACAAACACACACTATCCATGAAAACGCTCACAACTTACCGGCATTTTAAACACACACACTCCCTTCACAGCATCCTCACACTTCATGGTTCTTCACTGTCAAGGTCAAAGGTCACACAAGGATGAGTTATCACTCATATTTGTGTGTGTGTGTGTTTCTCCTGAGGATGGAAGAAGTGTCAGCTGCCCGTCCTGAGGCCTCACAGCTGGGGGACACTTCTGCCACAACCCGGGGGCCCAACATGGAGCTCTGCATCTGTGCGTGTGTGTGTGTGTGTGTGAGAATGACCTAATGTGACGACTGTTTATCATTGGACGTTGACCATTTGGCGTAACGGTGATGGGATTAACCTCTGTCCACGAGGACATATTTCATCTCAATCTAAGGATGTCAGCTATCTCACCTCAGCCCTGAGCTCCATCCCGTCCTCGTTCTCCTGCAGCTATATTAAGCTGCGGTGCAATAACGGCGAGAATCCTCACACAGCTGTCAGCTCCGCTCTGAATCTACGCAAACACAAACAGGAAGTCACTCTGTCCCATGATCTGATCATTGGAATGAACCGGATTAGAAACCCCTGACCAAAAATAGGCTCACACCTTCATAAGAGCTCCTCAGATTCATTTTCCTTTTGGTCATGCCATGAAACGCAACCCTCGGGTCTGTGCGCGAGCGCGAGACTTGATTTCTTCGGAGTTGAAGCTGTGAGGACAGGAGGAGGCTCCTGGAGGTTTTGGACCAGACCTTGGCCCAGAGACACCTGGAGCTCAGCGTCCCCGCCTGTATCTGAGACGAGGAGGAAATTCAGCTGCCGGAGGACATTTCACTATTTCCCCTCTTCTTTCCATTTCCTCTCCACTTTTTTTTTCCCTTTTCTGGCTTTTTTCTTTTTTTTTACTTCCCCTGAAGCAAACGTTAATAAGGCAGCCAGGATGCCCGCATGTTTCGGCCGAGGTCACGCGGCCTCATTATTCCACGTCTCTTTTGTTCTCTCCATCCTCCATCGGCAGGAACGCCATCTTCCGTCTTCTCCATCTCTCCCAAAACGTTGGTTTTTTTTGGACCACGGAGACGTTTTCAGAGACTACGAGGAGGATTCAATCTCTCACAGCGACGAGTGAATCGGAGCCCGAGGGTCTCCTCAGAAGAAGAGGTTCTGGCATTTTCAGGACAGTGAGGACTCCTCTGGGTCTCTTTAAAAAAAAAAGAAAGCCCATTATTCAAATGCTCCCCGGGAAAGAAGTGGACTTGGCGTCTCCAAAGACATAGAATCCTGGACTCTGATTGGCCAATCACTTGGAGTTCATAAAACTACGGTAAGATGAACCGTAATTCCCTGGACGGACTGTGTTCCATTGTATTATTTACTAGCTTTTTGGGGGACCTGAACCCAAAAGTGTCTGTGAGGTTGTTCTGGGTTCGTTTCAGAGAGAAGAGGAAGTGTGAGGACACGGGAACTAACCGGTGGACGCGACTTTGTGGTCGTTTCAGCGGAACCTGATTTGAGCACCCAGGCCTGCTGCGGGCTTTTATTTTCTCATTTATTTTCCTCATAACGCGCAGATTGAATTTGGGTCTAATAAGCCGACCGAAGCCGTATTATTTCCTGGGCCGCTTCATCATTGTGACACGATCTGGCGGATCTGGTTTCTGCGTGAGGGGGAGGGGGTCTCTCTAAACGGGTTAGAGAGGGGGTGGGGGGGCAGAGGAGCTCCTCAGGAACTCACTGACAAACCTCCACCCACGGGATCCGTCGGAATAAGCCGACCGAAGCCGTATTATTTCCTGGGCCGCTTCATCATTGTGACACGATCCGGCGGATCTGGTTTCTGCGTGAGGGGGAGGGGGTCTCTCTAAACGGGTTAGAGAGGGGGTGGGGGGGCAGAGGAGCTCCTCAGGAACTCACTGACAAACCTCCACCCACGGGATCCGTCGGCTTCTCGTCACTGCCGACGAATCCATCGCTCCATCGCGTCTTTTTTTTTTTTCGGAGCCTCTGAAGTAGGATGGAGAATGTGGGGAGATTGAGGAGGTATTTGAATCCTCAAGTCAGCAACAAACCACAGACGAATGGGCTCACACACACACCTCCCTCTCTCAAAACAGATCTGCACACAGCAGCAGAAAAGACACAACAATGGCCTATTAAAGCGTGGGTCTCCCTCCCTCCTCCATTCATCCCTCCTTCCTTCATCTTTCGCTAATCAGTCAGTCATCAATCCTCCCGTATCCATTCTATGTAAATGCAGCTCTCTCACACACACACACAGAGACCACACACACACACACACACAGAGACCCCCCCCCACACACACACACAGAGACCCCCCCACACACACACACACAGATCACACACACTTCACATATATGTCCAGCAGGTGCAGGTGGACCCGAGGGGCGGAGCCAAGGACTTGCCGCTCCCGGATTGGCCGGTGGATTCAATCACAGCTCATCAGGAAACGATGGAGGACGAACAGGAAGTTCCAAAAACAGGTCGAGGTCAGACACGCTTCCATTTCAAAAACTCATTCATTCATTATTCATTCATTGCTGGGTCCTGAGTGCCGCGCTGCTCGTTCGCCAGATTCGCACGCCGTCCCACAATCCTGGGCTTGACATGAAAATCCACTTCCTGCCCAGGCCCCCGGAGCAACCTCTGCTCAGACCGCAGACATGGCGTCACCGCCTCGTCATCCCTCCACAGCTGCTCAGACGGCGTTTTCTGCCTCACCGTTCAATTCAGCACAAAAAAGAACCTTTTTATTCCCAGCAGCCACCTGGATTTCCTGAGCCTCTGGGGACCGGATCTGGTCTCCCGTAGTCCGACGTGTCCAAATATAAAGCACCCGCATCGCACACACACACACACACTGCGAGACGTGAGACCAGCTGGGTCCGACTTTGAGGAGGATTGAGCCGCAAACGGGCCGCCAGAGATTTTGTGCGTCTTTAATGGCGTTTTTACACGCGTGTGTTAGGCCGAGTCATGTGCCGGCCCCTCCTCAAACTTGGATAGGAGGGGGGAGGCCACCTCATGACATTTTAAAGCAGCGCTTTGTTCTGTTCTCTGGCCTACATCAGCCCCTGCTTCGACAGCACACGCGGCACCGCAACTGCACGACAACAACGACAACAGCAGCGGGCAACTCAGTCCAGGGTGTGAAGCTAGATCGGCTCGCACCAACGTCGACAGACTCCATTAACAGCGGGGCGCAAAGGTCACGGCGCGCGGCAACCGATCAGGCCGATCAAGGAAATCTGGAAATGAATCAATAAGCGGGTCGGGTAGAAGTGACCCCCAAAGACGGCTCAAAAAAAGCCTCAAGGACAAATAGATCTCTTTTCTGGAAAGAGAATTTGAAGCCATTTGAGATTTGAGTATTTTTGTCGACCTGCCAACAAACCCGGTCAAGCGGAAACCTTCATAAAAGTCCAAACTGGCCGGGAAACCGCGCTGGGTCTTCGCGGACTCCGGGGTCACGGGAACGACACGCCGCGTAGCGTGTTCGCCCGCAGCGCCACGGAGAGAAAACACAAGAATCAGCAGGATCGCACACGTCCAGGTTCAGATGCCATAGGAGCGCCGGCTGCGCGGGTCATTTATAATGCAGAGAAAACACACCAAGTGTGTGTGTGTGTGTGTGTGTGTGTGCAGACTGATTTATTCATGAGTATTTTTTTATGTGTGGTTCCTTTCTTGTGATAAATGAGGAAATGAATCATTTAACTGTACATATGTACATGCATTAATATTTGTGTGTGTGTTAACTTTACTGTGAATAACGTGCAAGTATAAATGATTCAAAAACACACACTTAAGCCATTGTGACTGGTGTGTGTGTGTGTGTGTGTGTGTGGACAGTTTGATCCATATAAACGGTTATGGTTTATTGATCAGGAATGTGAATTATGAACCAGGCGTTTCAATATTCACGGGGCCGCTGGGACGTCGTGACGATTAAATATGAACAGGAAATACACAATAGACAAAGGGTTGTTTGTGTAGCCGACTCCAATGGACTTTTGTCTTTCCATGTTACACATCCAACACACAAATGACACATTTATAAACCAAAAAAACCTAAACAATGGCTATTCTTATTTGAATGACTTGAATGAAATGACGAGACGTATTGTAAGTACATCAAATATGTCCTATGATAATTGATGAGGACGGACATCCGGGGTCAACAGGAAGTGGACACTGTTTTTTTAGCAGACACTCGTGTGTGTGTGTGTTGTAATAAAACCAAAAAAAGTCCAAGAAGCAGCTGTAATGATTAAAAAAACGTCTCATTTGGATCATTCATTCTCAGCTTTTAATTCTTCGCCTGATAACGCTGATCTGATGCAGCTCACACAACTTACACACACACACACGTGTAAATAAGAAGTGGTTTTAGTGATGACAATGAAAAGAAAACATATCTGGTCAAATTTGGCTGGGAATGAAAAACTGTTTTTACGATTTCATCCCCTCCTCCGATCTGAGTGTGTGTGTGTGTGTGTGTGTGGAAAAGCTTTCCGCTGATTTCAGCATCTCGGCTTCAAGCCAAACAAATGGTCTACTCCTCCTCCTGAGTTTCCCTAAAGATCAGTGTGTGTGTGTGTGTGTGTGTAAATACAGTCGGTGTGACTTCATCAGCGTTTTTTTCGACTTATTTTGCAACTTTGTCTGACATGACACTAACGAGCTTATTACCCAGCATCACCTGTGTCTCTGCTGAAGTTCTAAAAGTGATGAAGTGTGTTTTCTGTGTTTATTCTGTGCCATCATCTTTAATGGCTGTGTGTGTGCGCCTGTGTGCGTGTGTGCGCCTGTGTGTAAGGACATTTCCTGTAATTTCCCTGCGGTTAAAGTGCTGCCTCTAACGAGGAGTTAAATGACTCTGGAGCCCAGTTAATATTTCATTCCGCGCCTCTCTGTGTAATTTTAGTCCCGTCTGAATAGAAAGCATGTTTTATATATTAAGTCGGTAAAGCTAATACAACCACAGCCACAAAGCTCAAATATAATAATGAACTCCAACTTTAGGAGCACTTAGAACTCATAAACCAGTGTGTGTGTGTGTGTGTGTGTGTGTGGAGTACCGGAGTCATTACAGGTGCACCGCTGTTCCTAATAAAAAGAAACAACAGCGACGCACAACAGGAAGAGAGGAGCCTGCCGCAGTAGACTGAACGTGTGTGGTGTCCGTGTAATATGGGGGGGGCATTTTATATCGGAGTGACCTGGAAACGTCAGAGATGAGGAGCCAGAGTTCTACACACACACACACACACAGTCCGCCCTGCAGGTGCTTCTCTCTCTCTCTTGTAAAAGGACTTTTGCCTTTGAAGAAAGTGAACTCAAAAGCAGAAACGCAGCTCGCGTTCGCATCGGCCGTGGAGACGCGCAACTTTCAGCTCTGCCATTGCTCGGACTTGGGCCAAATTCCGCGTTTCAGGGGAGAACAAAAACATGGATTTGCAGGGTTGGAGGCAAGGAGACATTGAGTGGTTTTCACTGCGCTCCTGGACCTACGCGGGTCAGGGCTACCCTAACCCCCCTAGATCGAGCCCTAGATGACGAGAGAACGCGGTCTAGATTTCATCATGTCCATTCCCAGGCTGAGAAGGAGCTTCTCCGCGCTTCGAAACGAACCAGAGGGTCAGAGCGAGAGATTTCCAGAAGAAGGAGCGTCATTCGAGAATACATTCGGACCGAGGCCTCTCCTTAAGAAGTCATGTGCAGTCTGCGTTATGGGGGCTGGAGGCGGAGTGAATAACGCGCGCGTGTTCCTGGCGTGTCCGCTCTCATCCGTTCACTTTCTATTTTTACGTCTGGGCACGTTTCTGCTTCTCGCCACAGCTGGAAACGGTTTCCTTTTTTTTTTGTCCTCGTGTCCATCCCGATTTGGCCTCTGACCACAGGAAGGACAGCGAGAGAAAAGAAAAAAAGCGCTCTCAGACGTTGTGTCCAATCACATCATCCCGCCAAATTACCCACAAGCCTGTGCGGGTTCGTCTACCCTTGTGTCCAATCTGTCCGAGAGCTGAGATCCTGCTCGGATGGGACAGGAAGCGGATCCGCCGCTAAGACTCCAACTACACCGCCTCCCTTTGGGTTCGTCTCACGCCCCCGTCGCCATGACTACGATGGCGTCTATCAGCTGGACAGATTGAGGGTTTCAGGAATTTCAACTTTGCTCCTCAACCGCTGAGCTCGCAGGACGTCCCATGAGTCGGGCGCTGGGCATTTCCTGTCTGGACCCCGCACACGCACCAGAACCAAATCCGTCCTGTGGCCTCAGGTTGCGCGTTTGCGTCCTGTGAGTTAATGAAGCGTCTCTGGACGGAATCTTTTTTCCTCCTCTCGCCCGCGGTCCTGCGCGTTCTGCTCTTTAGTCCATCCATCACTTCCTGTTTTAAGAAGCTCGCCCTCATCCTTGGCCGC
Organism: Colistium nudipinnis; assembly: GCA_016785305.1. Classification (NCBI taxonomy): domain Eukaryota; kingdom Metazoa; phylum Chordata; class Actinopteri; order Pleuronectiformes; family Rhombosoleidae; genus Colistium; species Colistium nudipinnis. The sequence goes on from JAFBJU010000462.1 coordinate 36,229, forward strand.
CCGCGGCCATGCAGCTGTGAATTAAGAAGCGCGATGACCTCTGACCTCCAGTCACTGATCATCAGGAGGGAAAAAAAAAACACTATCTTTCTCTGGTTCGTTCCCATTCCCAGGAGTCTGAACCATGTGAACGTGGACACACACACACACACACACAGGAATCCATGTTGTGTGGTTGTGTGTTAACATATATACATTGACCGTGTGTAAATCTGAGTGTGTGTGTGTGTGAGGTTCTGGACCGGTTATCAGGAGAGTCCAGCTGCTTCACGCTCACTAAGCTCTTTAGCGGCCAACACCACGCAATCACACACACACACACTCCTCCACTCGGTGTGACACCACCTGCCTCCGATTCCCTAAATCTTAATCTGCCAGAGTCATCTGGAGTCACAGCTAAACCTCCTACTTTGTGTGTGTGTGTGTGTGTCGCCTTGGAGCTTTTCTGCCCAAATGTGGCGCAGAAAGCGCTGATGGGTGAAATATGTTTCCATCTGTGTGTGTGAGAAGCAATATGGGGAGTTTGAACATTTTGAAACAGAATTTAGTCTATTCCAATATCACACAGGGTCCTCACGACATCCCGGCTGCAGATACTAATAAACAAACAAACACACACAGTCTACACAACAACGACACAAGCGCTCTCTAACATTCCGTGGCTCTCTCTCTCTGTTCCCCAGTGTGTGTGTTTGTTCCCTGAGCACGTGGACTTTCTTCATCTTTCCCCCACACACACACACACACACACACACACCTTCCCTTTGTTGAACGTTCACCCGTGAGTAATTATATTCGGAGATGAAGAGGAAAGGAAAAGGAAATGAACATAGAGGAAAGTTCAAAAGCGGAAATAAAACGCCGGTTTGTGAGTGGCTCTCAAAAGAGGAATTAAAGCCTCCGTTCTTATATAAGACGCCTCCTCAAGACAGGAGGATTTATATAACAGAGGAGGAAACAAGGGAGGAGGACGTGTGAAGTCAAAATATACGCTGCTGCTCCTTCTCATTCATAAACACACACACACACACACTTCACCCAAACTCTGTCTCCATGACAACACGTTCCCATCCCCACCTCCTTCCTCATTGGCTGCTCACCGAGGCATCAAACTGGCCGCACACCAAATCCAAGGCCAATCTGGTCTCATTTGATTCATCAACACCTGAAACAATTGGCGGATCATCTTTCTGGTCGTTTGGGTACTTCGTGTCGTCATAGTCATAAAAAATAAAAACCAATGCTCTGATTTAAGTCTTTGCGGGATCAAAATCTCGGAACTTTGATTCTTTCTGCGCCCGCATTCAGCTTCGGTTCAACGCCACAACAACAAAGCCCACGAAGTTGGATTATGACATAAAAACATCAGCCAACTATCCGTAACCACAGTAAGTAGCAGCCTGAGGGCGTCCGGAGTTAATGATGCGCACCATCAGATGAAAAACATCCACCTCCTCCTCCTCCTCCTCCTCCTCCTCATCAGACTCTGACCTCCTTACTGAGGAGATCCAGGAAACAGCCGCTCTCTTGTCAGCATTAATAATCCCGGCCACCACCAGAGTTTGAATCTGGAGCCAAGCTGCCAAGCCTCTGCTCCGGATTATAATAGAACATTATTTATATGTCAGAGGGAAATCAACGGCGATCCTCCAGGTTTTTATATTTCTTTTGGGGTGAGAGGACCGAAAAGTTGAGTCTTTTTTTGAGACACATAGAATGTATCATTGTTTGAATTTTGGCAAAGCAAATATTATTTTTATCACTGATACCTCTGTGGCAGTAGCGGCGTTTGACCGTCAAATATCAATCAGGATAATGTCACTTTTTGCCATGAATAAGAAAGTATAAATCTTATCCAATACGAAATTCCTGTTAATGAGGAATATGTCATATTTGAACTGAATGAATGTCACGCTTTGATGTTACAGCTACAATATGTCCATAGATTTAAAACTCTCGTGGCATCAGCTGAATTTCGCCCATTTAAACCTTTCTTTTTATAACGTTGAGATGTTTGGCGGGGAGGCGGGGCTTTCTGCTGATTGGCTGTTTGTGGCAATCAGCATCAGGATCAAAAATAATCACAGGTGAGAATGAGAGTGGAGCAGCTCTGCAGCTCGGCCCTTGTGGGACTAGAGTGCTTCTTATTTTGTATATAGTTGGACGAGCTGCAGTGACAGACATTGGTCCCAGTGGATTATGTCACAGCTCTGCAGAGAGTCTCTGAGCAGATTATGATTCACGGTGAAAATGAGTGGGAGAACAGCTGGAGAGGTGACAAGTGCGGGCGCGCGTCAGTGCAGATGAGGCTCTCGGAGGACCGAGTGCGTCGGCTTGTACTGTACACACACATACACATACAACACATTCACTCTGGCATGGTTCCGGTCGCACAGGTGAGACGAGGTCATGACATCACAACTTGTGTTTGCACTACGAGAAAACCTCATATGTCGTGATTGACAGTGGATACCGAATCACGGCTGGTCAAGAGGAGGTATGGGCGGGGCCTCCATAGTGACCATGAGTAGAGTCACCACATCACGTACTACAGACTTGGAGTCCAGTGCTCTTGCCCTGATCAGTTCTCAGGTCATCGATCGGCTCCCAGTGAACAGACCTGGACTCTAGCACCATCTAGTGGCCTTCATCAAAAAGGCACGTGAAGCAAACCGAGCGTTGATCTGCTCACAGAGCAAATATTTGTGCCAGGAAACCTATTTAATCGCCAATTATTGCAAGATTTATAATCCATCTGGTTTCTGTTTGACTCACACCAGCTCTGTACATAAAGAGTGAATATGGTCCCAATGTTTTAATAGCACTGCGTGGCCCTATTATTGTCAGTGAGGCATTACATCCATAAGCCATTTAAACAGACGTGGTAAAGACAACGGTGTCTGATACCTGATCAACATCACACACAACAATACAGTTTGAAATATAATCCCAAGGATCCGTTTGTTTCAAGCCTAAATAAAAACGAGCCTTGAACAGGCAACTGTATTACTGAAATGATTCTCTACTTTTTAAGAAACGAATTAAGATAGACACTTTTTATGGTTACTTTCTTTAGGTCAACAGATGATTCATTATTCAGTCATTTCATGATATCATTCATTTATAAAGTTCAATTAAACATTATAAACGTAATCATAAACACAGAAACGTTCACTTTCACTGTTTACACAACACGACCCGTTACTGGAGCAAGAGAAATCCCCAAACTGGGTTAAGGTGGTTGTTAGCTAGCGGAAGTTTAGCATGTTGCTAACCGGAAAGAGAAATAGGAAGTTACCGGAACTCCGGTGGTTGGCTGGTGGAGTGTGACTCTGTGCCGGGAAGCACACACCGGCTGCTCCTCAACGACACGACAACAGTCTCACAACCAATAAATGTACACAACTACAACCACACTGACACACACCGCTACATCCGGTCCTCCGGGCTGCGTTCAGTTGCGCGTGGGAAAGCCACTGTACAGTAAAGTACATGAAGAATCGAAAACATAAGGACTGTGAAGTTGAAGAAAATAAAACTGTCTAATCCAGTAAATATTATAGTATAACGTACATGGTTCACATTATACAGTGAACGGTTACAATTCAGTATAATAACAAACTATACATTATACATCAACTGATACAGATTATAATAATAAAGTGTTTCCGCCCGGTCTCGAACCGGGGACCTTTCGCGTGTTAGGCGAACGTGATAACCACTACACTACGGAAACCGATGACACATCGAATGTATGTGTAAAACTAAATTTATACTTCACAATACATAATGCTGATAAATACTCTAAAATTCAGGTTGGTTCTTCTTCACATAGCAGTGCACTGTGTGTTTTACAGAGAGTAAGCATCACTGTGTGTGTTGATTTAATTTACGTTATTCAAAAATGTGGACATCAAATACAGAGATAGTAAAAACGTTTATCATAAAAAAGTTTATCAACATCATGTTTTCCACAAAAAAAGTAATCTGAACTGAGGAAGATATTTAAAATGCCAACTTTTAATCATCATTAAAAGTGTTTTGCTTATATTGTAACTGTATATTTTAAAATGACCACGCATATATTAGGAACATCAATAAATAAAGTGTTTCCGCCCGGTCTCGAACCGGGGACCTTTCGCGTGTGAGGCGAACGTGATAACCACTACACTACGGAAACTGGCAAACTGGTGCTTTGTACCACAAATACAATGTCAAAGTTAAGATCAGAGTAATATTACACCATCTATCCTATCACATCCATAAGCCATTTAAACAGACGTGGTAACGACAACGGTGTCTGATACCTGATCAACTCCTCCTTGGCACATTTGAGTATATGACGTATCACCAGGCGACCAGCAGTTTCCGTAGTGTAGTGGTTATCACGTTCGCCTAACACGCGAAAGGTCCCCGGTTCGAGACCGGGCGGAAACAGGTATCCTTTTTCCACATGTGCTTAGGTATGTTCAGTACCGAACGACCGGCCACATGACGTTATTGTGTATGTATGTTTTTCGTATGCCCTACCTGTTCGTTCACTTGTCCTTAAGTGTGTTTTTGTATGTTTTATACACTGTAAATATCAAGTTAACATGGATAAATGTTTCTCAAACTAAATAAAGTGTTTCCGCCCGGTTTCGAACCGGGGACCTTTCGCGTGTGAGGCGAACGTGATAACCACTACACTACGGAAACGATGTTAAGCGCGGGGTATGGTGACGTCAGATGACCTCACTAATAATATATTTTTGCAAGTTTGGTTTATAATCAAAGAGGCGAAGTTAAATCTCTCATTGGCGGACATGAGGTTTAAGCCAAACGCACACAAACACTTACTATAGCAGGCGTGTAGTGAGCGGTATAGTGGTGTCACAAAACATCTGTATAACAAGCTGTATAACACTTTAAAATATGACAGTCAGTTACATAAACAGAATGACATCAGAATAACACGACGTACACTGCCAATACAAACATGAAAACAAAGACAATGTCAAAGACAATGAACAACATCAATGTATGCTGCCCAGAGGCATGCTGGGAAGTCCACCGCATGTTACAATATATCAATCGATGAAGACATAGAGGGATGTAGACATTGTGCATACAACAATCTGCTAATTGTGTTCCTCCTAGAAAAGTTTCTAAAAACTACAAATTTAGATTTGGAAAAGTCCCTGTGAAAGTTTAAACAGACAAACGCGCACACAAAGGTGATCATTAAATATAAGGTCTCTTTACTTCAAATAAAACAATATTAACCTTTTTGACTTGGGCTTCCCAGATTAGTGAGGTTATTTTCAATAATACATTAAGAAACGTTTTGATGATGAAATTGAAACTCTCTGTTTCATCCAATAACCAGTTTTGACAGATTTGCAGAAGTCAGAAATCACATCGTTGCTGCTGTTCAGCTTCGAGGTGTTTACATCCTGTGTTTGTGTTGCTGGTTATCAACAACGACAACAAAACAATTTCAATCTGCTTGAAAATGTGACCAGATTAAATGGAGGAAAAAATAGGATAAGAGGTCACAACGAAACAGGAAACGATTTCTTCACTAGAGTAGCTGTTAGTTGCTGTGCCGTATAAATGCATCAATCCAAATTAGCTTCACAATTCAAATTGACAGTTGATGGGAACTTTTCTTTTATTAAATGTGCAGAGTCTGTGCAATTGACTATCTGTCTGTCGTATATGCATAAGAAACACATTTTGCGCAAAAAAAACTGAAAGGGGGAACTAACTGTTGTGGTATGTAAATGACGCACACACACACACAGACAGTATATCAGCCAGTCTTCTGCTGCTTCTCCTCTCAGTTGGACTCTTGTGGACCTCAGCATGGAGATCTACGTCAGACACGTCAAGCTGCTGGGTTTCGAGAAGCGAGACTTCCCGACTCAGCACTACGTAAGACTCCAATCTTTCTCTATAAACCGCTCATCAATTAAGATCCTTTATAACTTCCCGCATCACAGACATAAAAAACAATCTTTAGCCGTGTGCTGTTGTGAGCCTCCCGTGTTGCCTGTACGTTGCAGGTTTACATGCTGATGGTGAAGTGGAGTGACCTCTCTGAGAAGCTCATCTACAGGACCTATCCTGAGATCCACACCTTACACGTGAGTTTAAAAACCAGAGCTCTGCTCACCCGAGTCCTAATCCACCACAGTCCTCAGATGTGCTCAGATAATCATTTTGATTTTGTTTCACAGAAATCCCTGAAGGAGATGTTTCCCATCGAGGCTGGCAAAATAGAAAAGAGAGACAGAATCATTCCTTCATTACCAGGTAAATAAAAATACTCCTCAAAGTGTTTCAATGGATCCTCCATGAAATGGCCCGTTTTCCTTCCATCAGGGATTTCATCTCTCGGTTAAACATTACGTTTTATATGTTGTCGTGGGCCGAGTCAGTAAGTCATTTAACGAGTATTATAATACATGCATATTCTATAAAAATCCTCCAGGTGAGTGTGAGGTAGGTGAGGCGTTCTCTGCATGCCCCGATGCTCTTTCAGGAAACACCTGTGGTTTCTACCAAATCAACTTCTCTTTTTGTAAAATATATATCTGCCTTCTCTCAGGTTCAGTTTCTGTAACGATGCTGAATCAATCTACAACCACACAGGACTAAAAACAATGAAATATCTCACATGCGTCATGAATAAGGTCCAGTCCCTTGTTTCCGGGTTGAATATTACTGAGAAGTTCATTCAAAACATTGGATTTGAGGGAATTTCCCAATTTGATGGAATGTTTGAGTGTTTACTTTCAACTTCAACAAATTAATAATTAAACAAGATGCATGTCTGCAGATGTCTGAGGCCTCTGTTCCTGTTCATGCTTCGGTTTCCATGAAAACAGAACTCAGGACACATGGTGAAACCTTCATTACAAAACCTGAGTTGCGATGTAGAGCAGAAGCTGAACTGATGCAACAGCTGACGACCGACCGACACAATGATGGAAATCCCTGAAAGTTGTTAAAGGTCACAGCTGATAATATCAGGGAGGTCTCATCTATGAGAGGGTGGTCTGTTATTGCTCTGAGATGTTTGGATGACTCCATTTGGAACCTGTGGAGAGGTTTCATGGTATTTTTTCTGACCGCCTTTGTGTTTGTTGGGTCAGCGCCGCGTTGGGTCGACTCCCAGAAGTCCACAGAAACCAGGCAGAGCACGCTGGCTGACTACTGTCACTCGCTCATCAACCTGCCGCCGCACATCTCGCGCTGCAAGAACCTCACACACTTCTTCAGGGTCCAACCTGAGGACGAGAACCCGCCGGCCCCCATTACGTCAGTGTCACACACACACACAAATGAATGAAGCTGGAGAAGCCAGAATGTATAGAGCATATATATGTATATATATACCAAGGGAAAAACATCTCTGGACCGTGGAGGTGATTTAACCAAAAAACTGCTTTCATTCGTAATTAAACTCGTTTCTATTCGTACTGTATGTAGTACAGCCAAAAAATGCATGGTAAAAAAGATGTTTCCGCCCGGTCTCGAACCGGGGACCTTTCGCGTGTGAGGCGAACGTGATAACCACTACACTACGGAAACCGATGGCGACACACTTTGCAGCAGAGACTCTATTGCCGCCAGACGGTACGGTTATGTATAGCATCCGCCGCGTTCAGGTGATCAGGTGACATCCTATTTGACGTTTAAGAGCGACGGCGAAGGTTTCCGCAGTGGTTGTCCCGCTCGCCTCACACGCGCAAGGCCCCCGGCTCGAGACCGGGCGGAAACAGGAAGGATTTAGTTGTTTGACCTATTCACTCGGACCGACACAGCGTACCACGACAACTGCGCACTTGAGAAACCATCATTTTTCCCCTCAGACTGAAAAGAAATGAGACGTTTGTGGTGTCCAGGGAGCTGGCCCGAGGAAACGCGTCTGGTAAGAAACCGTTTAAACTGCTCCAAATCTACTGGAAAAAGAAGAAATAATGACCGCTTGCATCTAAAGATGTTGTGGTTAAACCAAACAGTGCATCCTGTCTATGAATCACTTCAGTTTCAATCTTCCGGGCTAAACTCCATCTACAGTTTCCTGTGGGGTTAAATGAGTCGTTTTTTCCCCTCAGATATTTCCGGGCCCATCATCTTGGACACGTACAGGGTGACGGCCGACTTCACCAAGACGTCCAAACACGAGATCGAGCTGCGGAGCGGCGACCTGGTGGAGATTGTGGAGAAGAATCAGAACGGTGAGAGAGAAGCTTCCACCTGGAGGCGGACGGCCATGTTTTTTTACATCCCAATTCATTTCACGCAGAAGAGGTCGATTCTGTTTCGTTGGAGTACAAAATGACCAAACAGGCGTGTGAAGAGATGTACAGTGTTTGGTCATGTATGACGTCCTGGTCTCGTCCTCAGGCTGGTGGTTCTGTCAGTGCGACGCCAAACGGGGTTGGGCCCCCGCAACCTACCTGGAGCCCCTGGACCAACCGGAGGAGGCCGAGGAGGCGGAGCCAAACTACGAAGGTAAGACGCTTCTCCACTGTGAGTGTGTGTTGCTGTGTGTTTCTCACAGTGTTGTGTTTCTCTGCAGGGGAACTGTTTGTCACCATTAAGGCCTACAAGGCGGAGCAGGAGGACGAGTTTTCTCTGGATCTGGGCGAAACCATCGAGGTCATTCACAAGCTGCTGGACGGCTGGTGGGTGGTCAGGTACACCTCCTTCACCTATTTATTTACTTGACACATTTATAACCAGCAGCACAAACTATGTATGGTCAGTGTTCGCATCTATCTAGGCATTTTGAAGTTTTATGATTGTTCTAATTATCTGAAGCAAATTTGAAGGATTGATTTTGACTTTTGCTTGATGCTGTTTGAACAGAAAAGGAGAACAGACGGGACATTTCCCCTCCATGTACCTGCAGAAGGCCGGAAACAGAGAGAAACTTCAGGCCGGAGAGACCAACGTGCGCGGACAGAAACCTCCACCGCGCAGGTCAGAGGTCACACAGGAAACAGTTCATCATTGAGGGAAAAGTTTACTGAACAAAAAACCTCAAAATCCTGTATCTGCCTCGGATACAGTGAATGTGTTCATGTTGGTTTAACCCTAAATTCAGCTTTGGATCGATATATATTTATAGATATGAGTTTTCATGTGTAACACACAGCTGCACCACGACAACACCAAACTTCAACACCATCGAAGAAGAGAATTGGAGGTTGGTCGACGTCCTCCACTCACGACTAAGTACTGGTGTCTCTTGTCATTGATCTCAGGTCGACCATCAGAAACGCCAAGAGCATCCACAGCAGGACTCGCCAGCGGCTCAGCCAGGACACGTACCGCAGGAACAGCCGCGGATACCTGCAGCAGAGGGACGGGCGCCGGGCCAAGGCCCCTGGGACCTCCACCACCAAGACCCCACTGAGGGAGCAGAGAAACCAGGGTACACATGTTAAACACTTCTGAGGAAGGAGAACATTCAAGTGTGTCGTGCATTTAGATTAGTTACAGCACAAACTGAACAACCTGTTTTTTTGATTTATTTCTTATTTCTAACCATCAGGCAACGTCCCAGAGCAGTCGGGCTCCAGCTCGGGGAGCGGGGGGAGGAGGGAGGCTCCGGTTGTCCCACCGCGGCCCAGTGCGGAGCTCATCCTGGAGCGCTGCACCGAACACACCCGCAAGAAAGTCAGCATCCACATTTCCACATGCTAGTGACGGAAGCTAGCAGCTGAATAAACACACGTCATATTTGCATCTATAAAAGCATAGAGGCTTTGATTTGTTTAAATGATGATATCTGTAACTGTTTTTCTTATATTAATAAATGTATAAATAAATGTCTCCAACATGAAATGATTGAAGGTTGGGTTTATATTAACTGTAGTATCTAGTATTAACTGAATAATGAACGCTGAAATTGATGATACTTTATTTATTGAATGAACTATAACAATGTCAAAAAGAAATGACCCCGACGTGATTTGAACACGCAACCTTCTGATCTGGAGTCAGACGCGCTACCGTTGCGCCACGAGGTCCTGTGATATCGTTTGGAACAGGCGGGCTTATAATATTAATAACAATGAAATGATATCAAAACGCTATACCGTAGGCTGTTTCTGAATGTCTCTGCACATTAACCACGAAACACAACATCTGTGGCAATCGCAACTGGTAGCTAAACGCTAATGCTAACATGAGGGAGGGAAGTCGTTTAAGAACAAGACAAGCAGCGAATAACAACGACGTTAAAGGTCTACGGATCAAAATGGAAACTTCACTACTACTACTACATACTCACTATACACTTGACGCACTTTACAGACTCACTACAAACGAACAACCGCTTCATACACACTCACTGTAAGGATTCAATGGGCTGTGTGTTTGTTTAAAAAGTCCTGTGACATCGATCGTGTTATCCTTCCCTGGTGGTCTAGTGGTTAGGATTCGGCGCTCTCACCGCCGCGGCCCGGGTTCGATTCCCGGTCAGGGAACACAATTTTAGATTTATTCTAAAATTATTATTTCATTTGTCTTTATGCTTTAATGTGTGTAAACATTGCGTTTACTTTATGAATATATACATGTATACAGAATATGGATGCTATAGATATACGAGTTTTATATCATGTTTATTATATAATCCGTTTTCGGAATATAGCAAATATTAATGATGGAGTTTAGTGGTGCCGCAGCGATGTTGTGATGTGAAGATGTAGTGAAGGATTGAAGCAGTGAAGCGATGATGTTATTCATCGGTGATGTATTGATGCAGTGAATCATTGAATGAATGAATCGCTGATGTATTGAAACGGTGAAGTGGTGAATCAGTATTGAATGGATGAATCAGTTATGAATTGAAGCGTTAAATCGGTGATGTTTTGAATCTGAGATGTATTGATGTTATGATTCGGGGGTGTGGTGAAGTGGTGAATCGGAGGTGACACCGTGAACGTGTCCTCTCTGTCTCTGTCCACCTTCATCTTCCTCTGCAGAGACGCTGCGTGTTTTGCCCGCTGCAGAGACGTTAAGTCGAGTCAAGCTAAACCGGTGTCGACGGCCGGATGTGAGAGGATTACTCTTCTCTTTCAAAATAAAACGCATACGCACATTCGTGTGAAGTACCGTGGTGTGTTCGAGTGTTGACTCTTATTTTGAAAACTCGCACCTCCACTCTCCGCAGACTTGACTCCCTCTGCAGCCCGTGATCTCCGTCTCTCCGCGGAAGATCCGCAGCTCCTGTCCCCGCACCGGACACCGGACACGGTACACCGGACACCGAACAACGGCGGCGGCCTGCGACCGGACGGACAGCAACACCGGGAACATGGCGGCGCGAGGGACGAGCTGCTCGGTACCGGAGCGACTATAAATCAGAAGGAGCTGGAGGAGCATCACCTACACAGGTCCACCATTTATGATATGCGTCTATCTATCTATTGAGGCTTTACAATCATGGCCTTTCTACAGTGCGACCACTGTTTATTTTATAACGTCTATCTATCTTTTATATGTTATTATAACAATGCTCTAATAGCATCATCTATACTATACGTTTCTGCGTAGAAGTGTCAACAGCGAAATTGATTAAGATCTACTTTCTCGTAAGGCACCTGTAGTTTTCACACTGTAACCAACCAATAGCATCATTGATTGTTTAGTTAATGCATTATTCAGTTATACCTTAAAGACATTCATACGAAAGCGTTTCTGGGTTGCCAGGTTGTAAAAATCCTCCTCCAGCACAAGACTGTTACAGTAGACAGCTGCAGCACATCTGGACCTGAATCCATCTATTTCTAAGATAAGATAATAAAAGCTGTGACCACATCCAGTATTCTGCAGCTGTGGGTCATTTTCATCAGGTCAAACTCTGAAGAATCAAAAGGCTGCGTCAGGGAATCATCTCCAATGCAGTGAACGTTTCACACCTGAAAACATGACGTTTGTGATAAGAAAAACGTATATTTATTATTTTTATTTTAGGATTTATACTGCAGCCAGCCACCAGGGGGCGACACATATGTTTTGGCTCATTACACGACCGGAATATCAATATCATATGTTTAATATTTTACATTTACACCTTTTCTTGTTTTGCTGGTATGTTCTGTTTTTTATTCGCTAAGCCAAATATAATTATTGATAATACTCGCAATCAAGGCAATTCATGTACTTCTATTTCCTGTGTTCTCAGGGGCCATGAGGGGTACCTGAAGGCGGCGTCCCGTTACCGAACGACTACAGCGCTCGCAGCGGCGCAGCGCGGGGTCACTCACAGCATGGGCTACAAGGTAACGCACAACAACACAACAAACCACGGTGGGTCACGTGGGTCCACGGTGCGAGAGTTAAAGCGATGGATGAGCCAGAGCTTCTACAGTTGTGTCACGCCCGCATTGGCGAACTCTAAACGCATCCTGTGTTTGAGTGGAGCATTATTCGCGTGCAGCTGATCAGGTCCTCGGTCAGCCCGGGGCCGTGACGTCATCAGTGCATTAGTCAGGTTCAGATGAAACATTCACCGGGTCCTTCCCACTTCATGGCTTCAGCAGCGGCTCTTTATTATATTCAGAATTGCGGCATGTGCATTTTCGATCAGGCAGAGTTGTAGACCTCGTCTTTTTGACCACGAGCCAACTCAAACTCCACCAAGAAGGATTATCAGAATCAGAATCTCTTTATTCGCCAAATGTACAAGTACACAGGAATTTTACATGGTGTACAGCGCTTGTGTGTATACATACGACATATAACATACAACATACAACATAAACCATAAGATAAGTGGATTATGTAGTGCAAGCTCCGTGGAATCCTGTTTCCTGTCAGGTTAAGTTTGACACCATCTTAAAAACAACTATGACAAAAGGTGGTTTGACATGGGGCTTGTCAACTGTTGTGTTCTTTTTTTGGAAGTAGAAACAAGGATGAACCGGAAACTTCTCTCAATTAAAGGTTATTTATCAATAAGCTGTGATATGATCTGTAACACACACACACACACACTCAGCTGAGGGGTACCCTGTGCTACTGATAAGAAAGAGACAGGCAGTTACTGTCTCCTCCCTAACAGATCCCACAGAATAACACCGTTTCTTTGTGTTACATTTGGTTTTAAGTCTTCCAGGTTGGGGTGTTGGCTGGTTCTTGATTGGAGGTCTTAGTCCATGTGGCTTTCTTGTCCTATCATTGTCCAGTGTCCTGTGGACAATGTTTCTCCCAAATAGATGACCTCGGGTCATAGTCCAAAGCTCCTTCCCTTGGCATGTATAAGTCAGTTCCCCATGTATTTATTTACTTAACTAAGAGGTAACCACTCCGAAAACCACTGCATGAATTATGGCCCCCATAATGTCTGGTTCGTGAGACACCATAAATACCTTGATTGGAATGTGGGCAAGTTGGTGAACACTTCATTGATCATTTAGCAGGAAAACTATATAGTGAGTATCTTAGTGATAGAAAGGTTTAAGAAGTATTCTTATACACATCTAGATGTGTATAAGAGACAGGGGCTACAGCATCGTTACAGGTGAACCATATCATAAATGAATAGATCTTTAAAGACTCTTAAAATGTGTGGAACCTGGGGCTCAAATGGTTAGATTCCTTCTCGCACTTTTCACACGTGTGCTCACTGTATGTTGATAAATAATGTTGTACTTATTCTCTACTTAATATCTCCGTTTGCTTATTTGTTTTGGCCTGATACTGTACATTCAACTGTGACATTTTCAATGCATTGTGAGTTATCGCTGCTTACACACAACCTCTGAAATCAGTATTCTGAGTTATTCTGCCCCGACTTGCCCCTTCAGGACCCGATCATTTAGCAGGAAAACTATTCTTAGTGATAGAAAGGTTTAAGAAGTATTCAAGATATAAACAGTATACAATTATAAAGGTATAAAGGGCTATGCTTATTTGATTATAATAATTCCACACAACCCGCGCACACAGGCAGAGATTCAGCTGAACTTTATGTTTCGAACAGTAGAAACTGAATTTCCCCAAGGTGGGACTGGAACTGAAATATGTCATCTTCATTTGAGCCATACTTGATCATTTCCTTCATCCTGATCCTCTCCTTTGATCACAGGAGACTCAATCTGTTTCCTGGTCTGCCCTTATCGACCATAAGGTTTTCACTTCAAAACAAAAAGTTCAATCTGTGGATCCAGTCCTCGTCAGATCTTCTTCATTTTTGAAACCCGCCGTTGTTGCTCCGTTGTGTTGCTGCTGTGTTTGTGTTCTGCCTCTGGCGGCTGAGCGTACGTAAAGAACACAACAGGAACATATTGATGGTCTAGGCTCAGCCAGATGTGCGTGTTTGTGTAGCCAATAGATCGATTCCTCGTCCGTTTGTGGAGCAGAAGAGTCCGACTGCTCCATCGTCTGTTTCATTTTAAATTGACTCCCATCATGCATCGGCAGACACAGTGCACTTCCCCCACCCCCCCATCTCACTCTCTTTCTCTCTGATGAATGAAACCATGCCCCCCTCTCTCTCTCCCGCCCTCCCTCTCCTGTCCCGGGGCAGTGGTCCACCTTCTTCCTCCTCTCTTCACTCTGTGCAACCAGAGAAAAAAAAAAAGTTGGTTGTTGTCCTTTACAGGACCAGGAAACAATTGATTCATTCATTACTGATGAACAGCCTTTAATATTGGTTCTAGCCGTTCTTCTTCACCTCAGAGAATTCCTTAGAATGACATATGATGAGACGGTGAACAGGATCCAGAAACCTGGTCTGAAATGACCACAGCTGTTTCCTGTGCAGATCCCCGGGGCGGCCATGGACCGGGTCTCTCTGCTGTGGCGCCTGAGGCGCCGGGCTCGCCGCGGCGCCCTGTGCATGGCCTTCTTCTGCGTCTCCATGGCGCTGCTCTACGCCTTCTGCGCCGAGAACAGCGTCCCCGTCACCGACGCCATCTTCGGGGTCCGGGCCAGGACCCGAGCTCAGCCCCGCGCTCACTCCGTCATCAAGGTCCGTTCTTTCGCTTTCACTCCGACAGGATACATCGTCGTGACGATATTATCGTTTGATGTGAGCTGCAGATAAATCTGATAAATAAGCCAAGTTACCATCTCCATTTTTTGAAGATTTATAGTTGTGCCTTGGTTCAAAGTCCTATTTATGAGACGAAATCTCGATGAGTCTCAAGAATCCACTGCCTATACATTGGCGTGGACTCCCACAGGTGCTGAGGGGCGGAGCTAAGCCCATGAACGTGGATCCCCAGAAGCTCCCCGGTGTCGTCCCAGGTGACCCTCACCGTCCAATCCCTGTGCTCTCCTCCGCCAACCACACCCACGACGCCGCGGAGAAGGCGGCGCGCCGCAAGTCGAGGGAGCGAGAGCCGTCGGGGTTTTTCGCTCGGCTGTTGCCCCGCCCCTTCACCCGCGCCCTGGAGACGCTGTTCGGAGGGCGGCGCCGGGGCGAGCTGAGCGGCCGGGGCGGCGACGCCGAGTTCTTCGGACCTCACGGGACGCTGGGCGAGGTGTGGGACGACGAGATGTCCAGTAACAAGCTGGGGAACCGGCTGAGGAAGGTGGTGCAGAACTATCAGGTGAGGAGGCCTGTTCGTCCCGAGATTCTTCTGGGTTCGCAGCTAATCCTCATCCAGTGTCTTTTCTTGTCCAGGCCATGAATAAATATGGCGTGGAGTTCTCGGGCCCAGGGGGCGTGGCCAGCCGGCCGCGGCTGAGCGGCCCCGAGCTCCTCTGCCAGCTGAAGGACAAGACGGAGGTGGCGACCTTGACCTCTGACCTCCAGCCCTTCTCGTCTCTGTCCTGGGCCGCGCAGCTGCCGTCCACGCCCCTGACCTCTGACCTCGGCCCGTACCGGAGCTGCGCGGTGGTGTCGTCCGCCGGGTCGCTGCGCCATTCCGGCCTCGGCAAAGAGATCGGTGAGACATCATCAAGAAACGTTCCAAAGGTCTCCTCTTGAATCTGAAAAACAGGAAATATATATATTTAGGTCACACCTGCGACTCCATTATCTCCTTAAAATGTTCCTCACCAGCAGCTTCTTACTTCTGGTATAATTCCTCTGCTGTAGAACATCAGGACTTCCTCCAGGGCTCGTGACCTTTGGGAGTTCACAGGTCACCATGTGCAGCCATTTTGAAACTTAAGAGAGGCGTGCTTTGTTAAAAAGATTTGTATTATTAAATATCCCGAAGGACCGAGTGTCTCTTTGTCCTCAACACTCAGGATGGTCCACTTGAAGACCACTTTTTTTATCTGTCCATCCACAGACTCCCATGATGCAGTGCTGCGCTTCAACGCCGCGCCCACCAGCGGATACGAGAAAGACGTCGGCTCCAAAACCACCATCCGCCTCATCAACTCCCAGGTGAGCGCAGTGTGTGTGTGTGTGCTTGCGTGCGTGCCTCTTGTGTGTTAATGCGACCTGTCCACAGGTGATGGCGTCTGACGACCATCGCTTCCTGTCCAGCTCCCTGTACAGCTCAGGTGCGCTGGTGGCCTGGGACCCCGCCCCCTTCTCCGCTGACCTCACTCAGGTGCCGTCTTCAACTCTTCTCTGTGTGTTGTGGTGTGTTTTCTCTTCCTGTTGTGTGAACGTTGTGATCGTCCGCTGCAGTGGTACAACAGGACGGACTACCCCATCTTCCTGCAGTACCAGAGGTACAGGAGGCTCCACCCCCTGCAGCCCTTCTTCATCCTGCATCCTCGCTTTGAGTGGCAGGTGTGGCAGCGAATACAGGACAACATGGCCGAACCCATCCAGAAGAACCCGCCCTCCTCCGGCTTCCTGGGTACGCGGAGCGTCACGTATGTTCACGTGTTGGTATCCGCCCGTTAGCGGCTGACGATGTTCATTTTTGATGCTCCACAGGAACCGTGCTGATGATGTCGCTGTGCGAGGTGGTGCACGTGTACGAGTTCCTGCCGTCGCGCAGGAAGACGGAGCTGTGTCATTATTACCAGCGTTTCTACGACGCCGCCTGCACGCTGGGCGCGTACCACCCGCTGCTCTACGAGAAGAACCTGGTGAAACGCATGAACCGCGGCCCGGACAGGGACATCTACACCCACGGACGGGTCACTCTGCCCGGGTTCAGCAGGATGAACTGCAGCCAGACGGCCCACTGACGGGCACGCACACGCAGACACGCACGCACACACAAAGCTGAGCCCTGCATGAAGAACAAACGAGGTCAGACAGACGCATGAAAACCTCCCACACACACACACACACACTTTCCAATAATAGCTTTTCCTCCGTGACCTCTGACTTCATTTCAATCTTTAAAGAACAAATTGCTGTTATTGAACGTTTTGGCCATTTTACCAGAAACTGTGCGAACAATCATCCTTTCCTTTTATTATTAGTTTCATTGATAAAAGGATCCACTATTTAACAAGGAAAAAGAGATGCCAGCCAACCATTCTAATTCTTATTCTTATTCTTATTCTTATCACGATGACTGGTTTATTAAAGTGTTCACACCTGTACAGAGAGAAATGTGTAGATACTGTATATACGTCTGAATCACTGAGGACACAATCACTTCATTTTCATCTTTTCATTTGGTTCCAGACTCGTCTGAGGGAGTTTTTTTTACTGCCCTATTTTCAGAGCTGGAAAATCTGCAGCGTCCTCTAAAAAAACGCTAAATGAATTAATTTACTGTTTGAAAACCAAAAGAGAATATAAATTGACTTAATGCAATTGTTCAAGTGCCCACTCAGTGGACTGTGCAGAATATTAACACATGAACTAACTTTTTCTTATTTCTTGACCTGAAAGAGAGATGTGAGAGCATTTTTATGGTTATTTCATGTATTCAATTATTGATCATTTCAGTCATTTGACCAAGTTAATAATAGCAAAGTTAAGATGGAAATGATCAACTAATAAAGAATGAGATGTCTGATTAAAAAAAGATAAAGTGAAATGTGGCAACAAACACCTAAAGTTTCCCGTGAAAACTTGATAGTAGTACTTTATAGTCAAATCTTTGCTCGGAGACTGAGAAACGTTTCAGGATCTGTAACTTGACTCCGATCACACATCTGGATCACGTCTGGATGATCTCAGAGATATTCTGACCTTGATTCTGTTTCTGGCACATGTGAACGAGCTGTAAACCTTTTTTTCTCCAGAGTCACACCAGCAACAGGACAAACATCATGAGCATGGGATCAATAAATTACAATGAGCACCGGTCTAATGTTTAACCCATTTCTCTCCCGACTCGCCATTAACCTGAACTAATGTGTTCACGTGTCACGATGCGTGTTCTCTTCTGTTATATTTATAATAATTCCTTGAAGTGTCTGTAGCGGAATTAAAAGGATCAAAAATCAAACTTCACTTCACTCTGTATTCAGGAGGCAAACATTTGAATAATTGATCTCATTGCATTCCATAGAAAAAGCAGAACAACATTTTCAGTCTGTAAGGCTTTTTATTGCAGTTTACAGATGCCCTTCTCTTCTCCACTTCTCCTGTAAGCTGTGAACTGGTTGTGTGTGGTTTGTGTGTTTTTCCCTGTTGTGCTGAGTGCAGCACAAAAAAAGCCCCAGAGATGACCCGGTGACTTTGAGAACGTTTCATATTGATGACAAAATCAGTTTTCATTTCTTTTGATGTTCGGGTCGTGAGCCAGCTCTGTTAAAGCTTGTGTTGAGTTTTCATTGAATTAAAGATAGACTGAAGTGTAAGTGCCAAATATAAAAGTAGGATGAGTCTAAATCTGCCTCGTGTTCTTACTGTTTTGGTTTATTGGTTACTTTTGATTTGATTTGACTGTGAAACCTGTGCATTCATTTAATTCAGTCAAGGTTGTTTTTGGACATGTCTCTGTGACAGATGAATTCCATAAAAAGCCACAGATTAGAATCAGTGGTTTAGTTAGATTTCTGTGTTTTTTCATCATTCATCTGTTTTAGTCCTCTGAGTGGAGGAAGTCTGCAGACACCACTGGTTTTGTGACCTTGTGTCTCAGCCACGTTGTGTTAAAGCAGGAAAAGTTGTGTATTTAAAACATGCAAACTGTCAAATCATGATCATGGACAGTAAAATATAAATAATAACAGATGCAGAGGATCTCCAATTATTTATCGATGTAAATAAAAACCGGTCAAGCACAGAAATACCACGTTGTTGTACGAAACTTTGATCTATGCCTGTGGAATGATGAGCCCCGCCCATCGCCCCTCACACTTCTCACGTCCATACAATTGTTACACAAATGCATTAAATGTGTTAATGGCACGCATTAAATAGGTGTGTTCTCCTTTCTTCCTTATGTATGTCAGTTTCCGTAGTGTAGTGGTTATCACGTTCGCCTAACACGCGAAAGGTCCCCGGTTCGAGACCGGGCGGAAACATTACTCTTTTCTAAAATCCCAACGCCACGAGATGATACCGATAACGGTCACATGTATCGGCGCATCAACTTCACATATTGATCATTAACAAGAGGTGTTCCCTGATGACGTCGTGGTTCACTCTAAATGTCAGCATATGTGTAAAGTACAAAATATGATAACCCTGTTTCCGCCCGGTCTCGAACCGGGGACCTTTCGCGTGTGAGGCGAACGTGATAACCACTACACTACGGAAACTGTTTTTATAGCGGAACAACGTCATGTAGGAATATATTTAATTGTTAAGGCGATCAATGATACGAATAAAGTAACCACTTCCGGTCCATGACAAGAACAGGAATCCGTTTCCGTAGTGTAGTGGTTATCACGTTCGCCTCACACGCGAAAGGTCCCCGGTTCGAGACCGGGCGGAAACATTTTTGTTTTACAAAAAAAAAAATCAATTTTCACTTGAGACCGGGCGGAAACAATATATTTTATATAATCTATATTAAATGATAATGTAACATTGAAGCACAGGTATGTAAGTGGAATGTACAAAACGTGGAATAACCCACGTCACTTTCACACCGAACTCTGTGCTCATTACAGAGTGTGTCAAGAGTCACAAAATGTGTTTTATACACTGTAAATATGAAGTTAACATGGATAAATATTTCTCAAACTAAATAAAGTGTTTCCGCCCGGTCTCGAACCGGGGACCTTTCGCGTGTGAGGCGAACGTGATAACCACTACACTACGGAAACCGTTGTCAAACCATGTGAACTTCAATAAAGATGAGATAAATCTCCTAGGTTCAACCATATATTTACTGATTTACTAAAATTAGACACACTCATTGTACCTCACAACATCTGTGAAACAGCAATGGTTCAGCACTTATAGTGCAGTACAAGTATCATTCTGAAGTACTTCAAGCACTCACTCAAAGTGCACACAACATAGTCAGGTTGTGTTTTGGCACACAAGCTGGGGTACGTTAATCACTAATGTAGTAAATAGTCGAAGTAAAATGTGGTAATCACACCTCAGAAAGGACCAGGTCTCGGTGTGTTCCCCTCCTCTCTGGGGGATGTGGCTTCTCTAGACCATCTCGCGCGGAGGTCCGGTTTCTCAGACACGGAAAGTGTTTTAACCCCACAGTCCGTGAAGGCAACGCGGCAGTTACGCCGCTGGACGTCAGTGACGGAGCGTTACGCGGCAGTCACGTGATGACGCGCACCGAAACAAACATGGCGCCGCGAAACTGAGTGAAACTCCGCTGTGAGTGTTTTTAAACTGACTTTTCTTCTGGTTTATTATTTGTTTCGGTTTCTACTGAAGCAGAAAACTAACAAACGCGAGGTTGTACTTATATATATAGTTATACGTAAACTAAATATGAAAGTTGAACGTTAATAGCATCTTTAAGAGTCTGGTGCTAAGTTGGTTTCCATGGAGCGATGTTGCTGTGACGTTTAGGCTCATTCTAACTTCAGCAGAAGATATTTACGGTGACGAAGGATTCAAATATGAGATGAACGGCTGAAAAAAGCTTTTGAATCCGCTCTCGGTGATTCTGTTCCGGTGATTCGGCTGTTTTCGACTTTGATCACAGATGTCGGTTTGTTTTGGATCTACTCTTCACAGATGAGAGGAGGAAGAAGAGGAAGACGGTCATCTTCATCACCACCATCATCTCTTTAATCTTATTTATATTGTTTCAGCTGAGGAAGAAGCTCGTTTAATGTCGTGGAAGGAATCCGAGGTGAGTGAACGGTGTCGCCCTGATTCCAATTGTTTTTTTTTTAACTCATCCAACACGTAGAAAAAATAGTTCTTTTAAAATCCTTCAAGAATGAAATGTATTTTTAATCTCGCTAGCAGTCGGTGAGGAGAAGACCAGGATGCCTCTGAGGAAGCAGATGATCCAGGATGCTTCTGAGATCCTTCAGCTGGACGAAAACACTCAGGAGCTGGAGTCTGACGAACAGGTTCGTCTGAGAAAATCATATTAAATCATATTGATGTGATAGAATAGAATATAGTTAGTACATTTGAATGGCAATGAATCACATTATTTTGTGCGATTAATTGCATTCTCAATATCCAGATTTTTTATTTTATTTTCCTTGCCAGATTGAAAGTTTCCTGTGAAACCTCAGTGGCTTTGCAGTAGGCAATGTGTTCTTGGTCAAATCCATATTATTGTCTTCTTCCAGGACGAGTTCTCGTCGTCGAACGCTCCACAGAAACGGAGGAGAGAGCGAGAAGACAAACCCAAAGGTATACAAACCCAGAGGATGTCATCTTGAGGTCGGAGCCTTGGGTTTCCAGGGAGTAATAAAGTGTCGTCGTTGTTCCAGAGATGACGGAGGAGGAGATGATGGACATGGCGCTGCGTCTGAGCGAACAGGAAGCCAGCGCCACGGCGCTCAGACTGCAGCAGGAAGAGGAGGCCGTGCTGAAGGCCATCCACCAGAGCGTGAGGGTCATTCAGTCCCGTGAGATCCGGAGACGGAGGTGGAGTTCTTCACCTCCTTTTTTCTTCTTCTCCTCCTCCTCCCTTCAGATGGCCGAGCACTCTCAGCCCGACGCCTCCTCACAGAGTCAAAGTCTCCTCGCAGTGCGGTCGCCACGGAAACTGCTGCACCTGAACGGGAGGAAGCTGGCGGACCGGGAGACGTCCGAGGACGCCAACGCCGGTGAGAGGACGACTCCATGCGCTGCAGAAAAGTCGCATTCAGGTTGAGATGTTCATTTTCTGCTTTGTTGTCAGGATTGAGTTTGGCCGGAGAGGAAAACAGGAACAAAAAGAGGAAAAGAAAAGATTCCACTCAAATCTTCCCTCAGGATTCACCGCGCCGCTCCGACTCTCCACAGGTGGGAGCCGAGATTCGTCCTTCTTGAATGATCGTGGTCGCCGACGAATTAGTTGATTCATCCGTTCGTCAATAGTTGCTAAACAAGGGCTCACACTTCTTCCAATTGAGAGCTGATGGTTGTGGATCACAGTGTTCTGTGATTGATTAATTGATCTGATCGGTCTGATTGATGGATTTCTCTGTGCGACTCAGAGCTCTGACTCGCCGCCGCTCGACCTCCGGCCCAGATCTCCCACCTTCCCCTCCACCGGTCGCCCCAAAGCCGCGGTTCACCTCCCTCGTCTGCGCCAAGACCTGCTGGACACCTGCAGGACGTCCGGCTTTGTGTTGTGCTCTCCGGACAGTCTTACCCAGAATCCTCCGCCCGCCAGCCCGACATTTCCCGGAAGCCCCCGGTCACCTCCTAAAAGCTCCGTCTTCTCCGAGCGGGGAGACGCGGAGGAGGCGGAGCTGAGTCAGGAGTTCTTCCAGAGTCCCGTGTTCGGGGTGAACACGCGGCGTAAAGCGTCTCCGGCCCTCGGCGCCGTGTCCCGTGAAACCTCGGGGTTGGCCTCCTCCTCTCAGGAGAGTTTAAGCTCCTCCTCTTCCTGTCGGCCCGGCAGCCCCGTGTTCCCAGGAAGCTCCGCGGTTCAACCTGAGGGAGCCGTGTCCTCGGAGGCGGAGCCAGGATGCGTTGACGCTCACAGAATGCCGGCGGTTCCTGCAGCCGCTGACGAGGCAGGAAGTGATGTCACCACGTCTTCCAGCCAGGGTTCTTCTCAGTGTCTGAGGCCGGTGAGCGAAGGAGTGGAGGAACCGCAGAGGAACGGAGACGCCGGAGAGTCGGAGATGACCAGCGACATGATGCTGCTGTGGTCCGACGAGGACGAGGTTGCCACGGTAACGACACAGACAATCAATGTATCTACTGATAAATATCGGTTACTGATTGGTCTGATGATTGAGCACACAGCCCACAGGTTCTCCCAGCCCCGTGTTCCCAGAGGACAGACCTCGGGCTCAGGCTTCTTCTCGGGACCTGGTGGCTGCAGATTCTCCGCAGACGTCCAACTGCAGGTCAGAGGTCATCTGAAAACGGAAAGCTAATTTACATCTCCTCAGTGATCAATAAGTTACAGTTTGCCGTAGCGTCTAATGAAGGAGGGTTCTTGATCCTGCAGACGGCAGCGTTCCACCACAGAAGAAGAGCCGCGTCCAATCGGCAGCCAGCAGGAAGTCAGCAGCCCGACGGTTCACTACTACTGGGGGGTTCCCTTCTGTCCCCGAGGCCTGGACCCCGACGCCTACACTCAGGTTCCTTCTGATCGCAGATCCTAGGGTGAAAATGTTCCATCTTTTGGAATTGTGAACGGAGGCTGCAAACGGCCGAGCAGACGTGTGGGACGTTCTTTTCTCGTTAACCACCTCCGTCTCTCTCAGGTGATTCTGGCTCAGATGGACGTTTACGACCAGAGTCTGAAACAGGCTCAGCGGCGTCTCCTGAGGAAAGCTCCGTGGGGCGAGCCCATCCTTCCTCAGCCCCAGGTACCAGGTCATGACGTTTACGGTAGAAACACGCCAACCAACATTTGTTTCTAAGTAAACGGACCGCAAACAGAAAAGAGAAAAATGTCACCAACCTTTGAATTGAGGATTTTAATGAACGTGTTTTGGTCTTCTAGAAATCTCCTTCTCCTGAGTCTCCTGCTGAAACACTTCAGGACTCACCTGATCACCACCTTCCTGGAAGGTAAGGTGTTTGATAAAAGCTGGGACAGTGTGACTGGAGTCTTTTACTTTTTAGAAACTTTTTGGAAAGTGTTAACCTTCAGATTTGTTCTTCACCTGCAGTAACGTGCTTTTGACCCTAGGTGGCAGCGCTGCTTTGACTGTCGAAAAATTCTCTTTACCTTTCCAGACGTAATCTCGGACTGAGGCGCAAACAGCGGAGAGGCGCAGCTGAGGAGGAGGAGGAGGAGGAGGAAGAGCAGACGCAGGAGGAGGAGGAAGGAGAGAGGACGGAGGGAGGAGAAGGAGAAGAAGAACAGGTGGAGGCTGAAGACTGTGACGTTTGTCCAGGTACTGAAGCTTATCAATTCCTAACTTCTGTTGTGTTACTTCTTCAACTATTGATTTTTTTTTTGCTTTTTTCTTCATTTTCATATTTTAATTATGAAGTTATGTAAATATGCAACACTCCATGTGGGAAAGTGTTCAGATGATAAACTTCATGTGCACAAAAATACAACTAACAATGATGATGATGGTTAAAAGGATTTTTGATTCAACAATAACAGAAACTCAGCTGAGTGGTGACGACACACAGGATCTGACGGCCGGAGCAGAGGTGAGTTCACGCCTGAGCACAGGCGCGTAAACGCAACACGAGGCGTTCAGGAACCTGAAAATATAAAGTTCCTTTTTAATTGGCATGGATTCAGCCGCAGCTCCGAGCTGAAATTCAAGATGTCCCCGAGGTGGAGATGATCCTGCAGGAGGATTCTCCGGCTGTGGTGGAGCCGTCGCAGGAGGAGGAGGAGGAGGAGGAGGAGATGGAGCTGGACGGTAAAACATTTTTATTTCCATCAATAGATTTATTTAAATCATTCTCCAAAGTAAACCAGCGGTCCTGATCGTTCTCGTCTCCAGTGGTTGGAAAGTCAGAGGAGAACGCCCCTGTCGGCGGAGGGGGATCAGATTTGATGAAAATGGCGGAGGGGGCGGAGCCAGAGGTGGAGGAGATAAAGAGGCGGGGTCTGCAGAGGTCCTCGTCCCCAGAGGTCCCGCCTGCGTCCGTGGCCTGTCCCATCTGTCAGGGCTCCTTCCCGCTGACGCAGATCGAGCTTCACGCCGCCTACTGCGACGGGGAGGCGGGGCCTCAGGCCGACGCCCACCCAGGTGAGTTTCACCTCACGCTCCACATGCACTCCTTCGTTTCACGTGTGTCCTTAAAATAAAAACAATAAAACCACCGGGCAGCGTCTCCGAAGCCTCGGAGGAAGAAACCTCGCCGAGCTGAGCCGACGGGCGAGTCCTCGAACAGGTGAGCAGAGTCCAGCTGTAGCCACGCCCCCTTTATCCTTTTATTTTCGACTGGTTTTCCTTTGTATCTCAATGTACCCGCAGGAACCAGGAGAAATGTTACATCTGTCAGAAATCAGTTCCCCTGAGGGAATTCGGCCGACACACGGAGCTCTGCATCCTCGGCCGGCCGGCCCACGCCGCAGCCGTGAGAAGCTCCGCCTCTGATAACGAATCCATACGTTAATTCAGCTGTGAATTCATGACGATGCGTTTTTCTCTCTGACTTGGCAGAAAGGAAATCTGCTGTCGGCTCTGGATCAAACGGAAACCAGAGGCCAAGGTCAGTGGGACCAGTCTCTGCGGAAATTGTATTCTTCTTTTATTCTGCGGATATTTTTGAATTTTTAGGCCAAAAGAATCGATGCATAATTGAATAATATTAGGATCTGACTCATATTTATCCAACCAGAAGCCGGCCCGTCGGGATCCAGAGTCCAGCTGCAGTAAGAACACTTTTATTTGAGTCCGCATAAATGTGATAAATCGGATTCATTATTGACAAAAAAGACGTTTGTCAGTAATGAATCATTTGTCTCCTTTGAGCCGCTTTCATCTTTTATAGGATTACAATTATTTCCCAAGTCACTTCGGGGTTTTACTTTATGTATTTATTATATTTTTTGGAGCTCCTTTTTTCTCCTATTTTATCTGCGTCTCAGTGAGGTCATCGACCTGCGGGACGATGAAGACGATGACGACGAAGAGGCCGTCCCGGCCTTCAGGGTCAGTGACTCTCCCATCAGATCCTTCACGCCCATCTCTGAGGCCAGCGACTGCCTGGTGGACTTCAGGAAGCAGCCGCGCGCCAGGAGGCCCAATCTGAGGCGCCGGCGCCGCTGAGGGGGAGGGGCCTAACCCAGAGCCTTACAGACACAGGAACCTTCGTGAAGATGTCACTTCCCGGAGACCCAATGCGGCTCTGTGTCAGGTTGTCACGGTGCGCAGAGGACGACCCTTTCTGACCTTTGACCTCTGAGGAACCCCGAACAGCTCACGGACGCGGTGTCCTGTGTCGCACTTTAGCAGAAGTTAAATCACTGGACTGACCACAGTCGATGCTCCGCACGCACACACGCACACACGCACACACGCACACACACACACACGCACACACACACGCACACACACACGCACACAGCCCTCAAACGGTCGGAATGAGGTTTGTGTTTCCTGTGAGACTCTTGACGTGAACATGTTGTAAAAATCTGTCACAATGTTCAGTTACAGCAGGAATGTGTGTGAGAGGTTCCTGTATTGACCTCCCACACACACACACACCTAGAAAAGAATCATCTCTGTTAATCGCATCTGAGGATCATGTGATTTGATCAGAAGTCACGCCTTATTTTGTTCAATTCTTTTCATGGGAATAAAACCATTTTTGAGTTTTTAAATTATGACAATAAAAGAAACGTTTTTCCTAAAAACGTAATTGCATTTTACAGAAACCGACAGGATGTGTCCACTTTTTTGTCCTTTTGTCAAAAAAAAATGAATAAAAATGAATTTGTTAAAAAAGTGAAAAACTGAGAAAACTGTGTTCAAACGAACTGAATTTCAGAAGAAGTTGGTGCTCGGCCGGAAATTCAAATGAAAAAATAAAATCATAGAATAGATGGAGGTACTTTAGATTCATAACTTTAAATAGAGCGTAGAGTTTTCGTCAAATTTGTTTTATACACATGTAGCAAAAGATCTCCAGAACTCTGACGTGTTTACACACACACACAAGTGCTCTCCTCCCTCTCTCCCTCCTTCACTCTCTCTCTCTCTCTCCCTCTCTCTCGCCCTCTCTCTCTCTCTAACTCACCCTCTCTCTCTCTCTCTCCCTCCCTCCCTCTCTCTCCCTCCCTCCCCCGCTCGCTCCCTCTCTCTCCCCCTCTCCCCCCCCCCCCCTCTCTCTCCCGCCCTCTCCTTCCCTCAATCTCTCC
>JAFBJU010000462.1:63751-101656 GCA_016785305.1 Colistium nudipinnis
CCTCCCTCCCTCCCTCCCTCCCTCTCTCTCTCTCTGTCTCTCTCTCTCTCTCTCTCCCTCTCTCTCGCCCTCTCTTTCTCATTCATTAAGGAAGTTGACTTCTGTCAGTCTCAGCGGGGAGGACACACACACACACACATTCAGGTGAGTCTCTTTAATTTGATAAAAACGTTTCAGAATGTTGTGAAGCTTCACTGAAGTGTTTTGAACTATTTACTCACATTTTCTTTTCTTTTTTTTTTACCTTTGCTAAATGTAAAAGCCATACTCTTTCACTGTGTGTGTATACGCGCGCGCCTGTGTGTCGTCAGCTGCTGGACTGGTCTGGTGTGTTTTCCTTCTTCTGTGAGTGGGTTGTGGGACATCCCTGCACACAGGCGTCGTTTCCTCTCGACGGTGGGGTTTCTTTTTTAGTTGGGAAGATTTGGTTCCTTCGCGGGAAAATTCAGCTGCAGATCTGGAATGTGACCCAAACTTTAGCACGGTGCACTTTTTCTCCCGGGGCTGGCGGTGAATCCAGAAGATTCACATTTCACGAGTTCCTTTGGCATCAGTTCTGTTCTGGAGGCCTTAACCTGGTCTCCGGTGTCACTTTCACTCATTCACCAAACCCGATTGAACCTCCCCGAGTCAACCTTATTTCACCTGGCTTTGGAGGAAGGATGGACGGACGATGTTTGGCTCCGGCCCTCGGCGTTCACACAGCTGATCTGATGAAGTGGTGAATTTGTCCCACGATTATTTTTGATGTTAATGGCTCGTGTCTGTGTCGAGGTCTGAGCTAATGTTGATTGAAGGTGAGTCCACACACGCGTTCATCGCCATGACCCTCTACCTGTTTGTTTTCGACCTGCTGATGGTTGAGTTTATTTTAAACAGGAAGCTCCAAAAAACGTCGCACGCAGCCTGCTGACAAACATGAGAAGAATAAAAACCCGTGGTGTGTGTTTTAGGTGAAGTGACCTTTGTCCAGGCCAGCATCATCGAGCGGAAGATGAACCTTCACGTGGACGGCATCCCTCCGCACACGCTGGCTAAGGTACGGGTCACGTGACCTCATTCGCATCCCTCCTACACGTATGTGCTTTGTAAGACCTGGGACCCCGAACGTTGTCCGGATTGGCTAGTCAGTCAAACGCTGAAGTGGAAACGTGTCCCTGCTTAAAATCCTCCAGCGGTTTCGCTCAGGAACTTGACAGGAATATGTTAAACGCCAGCAAGCACACATTGAATATTTGAAAGGAATTGCAACTACTTGATGAGGAAAGGACTTGAGTCACGAGGCCGATTCGTTCAATTGGAGGAGTCTTCATGTGTTCGCAGTCATCGGTGAAACTGGGAGGACTTAAAGTTGCTGAAACACCTGTCCGCTGTGAAGCACAGAAAAGGTGACAAAGAAATCCTCAAAAAAAAATCTTTATTTGGGAAAAACTCCGACGAATGAGTCGCTCCAGTTGGTTCGTGGTGAAAGCGAGTTCTCATGATCAGATTAAAACCAGCCCGTCGTCAGTTCGGTGTCATTATTGAGGAATGAAGTTAGCTCCGCCCCCTCCTGCAGGTCGAGGCAGGACGGGGACACGGAGGGTGGACGGGGACAAACACGCCTGTGGAAAAATACTCCACTCGCAGAGGGGAGGTGTAGGCTTGTGTCCTGGTCCAGGTACAGGTCCTGGGTTTAGTCCTGGTCCAGGGGCTGGTCCTGGGTTTAGTATAGACAACTGCGATATCGCACAAAACCTTTGAGGCCGTACGTGTGCAACAATAGCGACAATGTTAATAATATTTTTTTTTCAACTTTAAAGCGTTCATAAAAGTGACCACTTCATGCAGAGCTTCAGGTCCTCAGGAGTCACGCATGTTAGGAAGGGTCATGTACGTTTCCCGAGTTGTCTTTAAACTCACACTTGGAGAAAAAACGAAAAAAACTAAACTAACAATGAGGAAACGTCAGTTTCATCACAGAGACTCTGTTCAAACATGAATGTACACACACACACAGTGTTCAGGGTGTGTTCAGACTATCTAATCCGGGGGGTTTTGATGAAGACACCGATGATGAGACAACATCCCCTGGGCCGAGACACCGTGGTCGACGGTTGTTAACGTCCCCCGGAAACAAAGACAGTAATGAAAGTCCCTAGTCGGGTGTTTCCATGGAAACGGGACGTCTCTTATATCTCGCCCATTCTATCTACCCTCAGCCTCGTGTACTGTGGTGGAAGTATTGGGATCATTTAGTATTCTGACATTAGTCAATCGTTATTTGAAGGCTGAAACAGCCTTCAAATAGTTGAATATCACAAGAGCGTAAGTGGATGTATTCCATCCAAGTACAAATACTTCAGGAACTCAGTTTTTTTTTCAGCGTTGAAGGAAACAGGATGAGGAACCAGGATTGTTTCTGGACCCTCAGGAGGATCTTCACCTTCCTGCTTCAAAAAAACATCACCGATTCATACATGAGACCAATGAGGGCCAACGGTTTAACACACAGGCACTCAAACTCGCATCTGAGGAAACTCTGCCACCATGTGGTCACAGTGAAAACTTCAGTTTCTGCCCTTCATTGATTTTGCTCTCTCTCTCTCTCTCTCCCTCTCTCTCTGTGCAGGTGAAGACCTACCTGGGGGGCTTCGACCTGTCTCTGGAGAAGCTGCAGGACGTCTCCTCTCGTCTGAAGAAAGAAATGAACCGAGGTTTAGATAAAAAGACTCATCACAAAGCTCCGGTGAAGATGCTGCCGACGTTCGTCAGAGCGACGCCGGACGGGACGGGTCAGGAGACACTGTTGATACATTTATATTTGCATAAACATCATGATTACTGGTTTATACATCTGCTAAAAAGTAAATAGATGAATGAGCGGTGATTAAAAAAACCTCCAAAAAGATAAGATTTAAAATGATTCAGAAGGTATTTTTTAGGAGAGAAAATATTTTTGACATATATTTCTACTTCGGCATAATATCAGACATGTAAATATATTTTGCAATTTTTTTGTTTCAACCGTGGTTTTTGTTGTTCATGGTTGTTGACCATGACGATGTGACGCGCAGAGAAAGGCGACTTCCTGGCCCTGGATCTGGGCGGGACTAACTTCCGGGTGCTGCTGGTGCGCGTGGAGGAGCAGAAGGTCCTGAAGATTGACAGTCAGATCTGCGCCATCCCTCAGGAGATGATGCTGGGGAAGGGAGAGCAGGTAGAGTCCCACGAAGTCCACGCATCTTCATTCATGTTCCTGCTGACCGATGCTGACGTTTCGACCCCCGTGCGTCCCCTCCAGCTGTTCGATCACATCGCCGCCTGTCTGAGTGAGTTCCTGGACTCTCAGAATCTGAAAGGACAGACTCTCCCTCTGGGATTCACCTTCTCCTTCCCCTGTGAGCAGAAGGAGATCGACAAGGTGCCTTTTACAAAACTGGTCCAATTTCTGAATCATCATTTATGTAAAGCAGAATTTTAAAAAAGAGGATTTCGAAATGTTCCCGTTTGTCCTCCTGATGACGTCGTGTCCTCGTCTCTCAGAGCATCCTGATCCGATGGACCAAAGGGTTCAACTGCTCCGGGGTGGAGGGACAAGACGTGGTGAAGCTGCTGAAAGACGCCATCCACCGGAGAGGGGTAAAACCATTTTTTTTTTACATATATATATCATTTATTCTTTCATTCGAAAATTCAGTTTATAATCATCTTTTTTTTTTCCGTCTCATCACAAATATTTGCCGGCAGGTCAGAAAGACATAAACGCACCTCTCTCTCTCTCTCTCTCTCTCTCTCAGGACTTTGATGTCAGCACGGTTGCCATGGTGAACGACACCGTGGGGACGATGATGAGCTGCGGCTACAAAGACCAGAGCTGTGAGATCGGCATGATCATCGGTAACCGTGGACGACAATCCATAATCAATAAGGATGTTTCTGTCCCAGGATGCAACAAAAAGATTCCAATCTCTTTGTTTCAAAGTGATTTCCTCATCACAAATCAATCCTATTTATTGATCACGCTCAGATACTTTCATATTCGCCTCCACATCGTGTAGGCTCCAGTTGGACGGTGATGTTAAATTGACCTTTGACCTTGCTTTGAATCTACCTGTCCACAGGAACAGGAACCAACGCCTGCTACATGGAGGAGATGAAGAACGTGAAGCGCGTGGAGGGCGAGGACGGGAGGATGTGCATCAACACGGAGTGGGGCGGCTTCGGAGACGCCCGCATCGGAAGCGAGGGCTCCTCGCTGCGGGACGTCCTGACCGAGTTCGACATCACGGTGGACAAGAAGTCCATCAACCCCGGAGTCCACACGTATGTACAAACATCTACGGTCCAAAAAAGGATTAGAGATAAAAGAAGAAAAGACCTGAGGGGCATTTTCTTTTGCACGGTACAAAAACACACCCAATTTAGTTTTTTAATAAATAAGCCGTCCAACAATTGCAAAGTAGAAGATAAAAAATGAAATAACTGCAAATGAATTCACAAATAAAATAATGAATGATCATTTTGTGTTTTCTGCCGCAGCTTTGAGAAGATGATCAGTGGGATGTATTTGGGGGAGATCGTGCGCCTGCTGCTGCTCAAGATGACGGAGGACGGGCTGCTGTTTGACGGACACCCGTCTGAAGCTCTGAGGACACCGGGACGCTTCCTCACCAAGTTCATCTCCGAGATCGAAGAGTGAGTCCGGAAGCACCAACAGATCTGACCCAACCAGTGACATCATTGCGGCATAATTACCTATAAATAACGGGGCTGGAAAATATTCTTCTCTACAAAGGGGGGCCTCCAGAAAAAGTTTGAGAAACCACAGGATTAACTGATCACCTGTTGTGTGTCTCCATTTTGTGTGTCTCTGTGTGTGTCCTCAGGGAGGATGCTGGCCTTGAGAACGCTGCGACCATCCTGATGGCGCTGGGCCTGACCTTCGATCCCGTGGACATGCGCGTGGTGCGTCTGGCCTGCGACACTGTGTCCTCGCGCTCGGCTCGTCTCTGCGCCGCCGCCCTGGCAACCGTCGCCAACCGTATCCGTGACAACCGTGGCCTGGACCACCTGAAGACGACGGTGGGAGTGGACGGGACGGTCTACAGGAAACACCCCAAGTAAGGAGAGAGGATGATGATGATGACGATGGTGACGACGATGATGACGATGACGATGATGATGATGATGATGATGATGATGATGATGATGATGATGATGATGATGATGATGATGATGATGATGATGTTCCTCAGTTTCAGCGAGGAGCTGCAGGCCACCGTTGGCCTCCTCGCTCCGGACTGCACCATCAGCTTCATGGTGTCGGAGGACGGCAGTGGGAAGGGCGCTGCCATGGTAACGGCCGTGGCCCAACGGTTGGCTCTGCAGTCCCGTCTGCTGGAGGACAGCGACGGGGACGAAGAGGACGAAGAGGACGAAGAGGACAAGTAGTGACAGAAGAGAATCCTCGTTTTGTTTCAGAACCTGTTTACCTGTCAGAATGTTAATATATGATACAAAGAAATGGAGGAAAATACATTCAGATCTTTGGCGGATGACAGCTAACGTATATGTTAATATCTCAAAATAAACCATCTCATAACATTAAAATGCTGCTATTCACAGATGAACAATGTGTTACTGATGTCATTTCCTGTGTCATTAAATATATGCATGTTCCCATGCTTTTTGTCTGTTCCATCAGTTTTTTTTTAGGCTCCACACTCACAACAACATAAAGGGACACGGACGTTTGTTTGGACTCAAACATCAGCGGATTCATTTTTGGCAGTCAAAGGTCAAAGGTCATTATATACGTGTGTGTGTGTGTATATATATATATATACAGTATTTATGGCCCCTTCAAAATAAAATCAGTGTCATTATTAAACGATGGACTGCTCAGATTTGTCAGGTGACCCTTTGGAGGGACACGACCCCTGGGTTGTGAACCCAAGTACCATATTTAATGTACAGTACATGAAGTAGTACACTTTTGTATATTTATTGAGTGTAACGTGTGCTAACAATCAGATTTTAACATATGTTTGCATGACTGACAGCACTTTTCATTGAAATTAGTCACGTGAATATTCCTGCTGTTTCCCATGAGTCATCGTCTGTAGCCTGTTGCTACACCAACGCCATGATGGTCAACTCTGTGTAAGTGTACCATGTGCCTCCCCCCTCTGCTGGAGACAGCCAGGAACAGCTGTTTGTTTCACAGTTTACCCTTCCTATATATACATACAGAAAATATATTTATTTATGTCTATGTATATATCTTCAAATAAATCAAGAATATGTTTTGTTTTAAGTCATTGTATTAGTTTTGCATCTGCATCACGAATATGTCAGAAAATGATCATTACTTAAATGTTTTATTCATAATATCAATGAACAGCTTCTTCATTATATCATATTTTGTGACTTGCAGTGTCATTTGATTTTTTTTATCATTATTTTTTTTAATCTAATAAGAAGTTTCATTACAACACTAGGGAGACATTTCATTTTATACACGGTCCACTCCTGCTTCTCTCCTTTTTTTGTAAATAAATATCTTTATATCATGGTACTTTATATTGAATTAATGATGTCTATATTTTATCCACCTCTGCAGATATGGATTATAGAGATTTTGGTTGTCATGGAAACAGGTCTGATCAGCAATGTGAATGTTTTCTTCTGCTGTACGACGATCTAAAACTACACTGAGTTTACAGCTAATACTGTATTTTATTTAACTTTAAGTATATTTTAATGCTTTTCCACACTGTGGTATTAGTACTTATATCAGGGTACTTGTACAGCACTGTACTTTAACTACTTTTTGGCCTGTACCCGAGCACTGCTTTGTGGCAGTAGTACTTT
This sequence comes from Colistium nudipinnis, assembly GCA_016785305.1. Taxonomy (NCBI): domain Eukaryota; kingdom Metazoa; phylum Chordata; class Actinopteri; order Pleuronectiformes; family Rhombosoleidae; genus Colistium; species Colistium nudipinnis. The sequence continues at coordinate 70,607 of JAFBJU010000462.1, forward strand.
GAATTAAAAGTGGCACTACTTGTTCTTCTTCTTCTTCGTCCCCTGTGGCGTCGAGGCCCCGCCCCCGTGTTCCGTGTCAGGCGGAAGTACGTCACTGAGACTGAGGATGCTCACTGTGGCGTCAGACCGGGGACTCGGACATTAAGTTGGACTCGGTGTAAAGTTTGTTCCCCGCTGGACACGCGCCGTGTCCCCGGGAGACCGAGCGCGAGCGGAGCGCGGAGCTCCGCCGGGGTGCGTGGCTGTGAGCGCCGGTGCGTCCCGGCGGTGTAACCGGAGCGGGGCCTGACGGAGGGAATGCGGGGCCATGGAGCACAATGCGATCCAGGTAAATCCACAATAATTCACCATCACCGCGGCGCCGCCCGCCGCCTCCTCCCCGGCGGAGTGTCCCCCGCGTGCCGCCGCCGAGCGGCTCGCCGCCCGGCCGGGTTTTTTTTCCATTTTAAAACGTAATTCCCAATTTATCCGGCTATGGTTGTTATTTCCCCCGCGGCGAGCGGAGCCCAAAAAAAACCCCGCAGAGACACAACTTTATCCGGGAGTGAACTTTTCCTCCGCCCGCAGCTGGAGGAACCGACCGAGCTCCGGCGTGTTTTTTTCTGCGGTGGTTGAGGCAGGCAGGACCGGCGGCGGCTCCGTGTGTCCGCCGCCGGTCCTGGAGCTCTGGCCGGTAAATCCCACGTTAATCTGTGATATTTTCCCAGTGTTAATGATTAATGTCTTTGTGTGTGTGTGTGTGTGTGTCGTGTCGCTACCAACCCCCACCTCCTGAAACATCACAGCGGAATATCATCTCAATCCGCAGGCCTCCGATTATCTAAAAACTTTTCTCTTCAAACATTTAATCTACAAAAAAAATCTGTCGCATCGACAATTTTTCATGTGTGACTTTTAAACATTTCATATTTTCCACCCCGACGTGAATATGAAGGTCTTGAATTTTTTTGTGTGTCTGTGGGTCGACAGGGACGAGGTGGAGCTGTAGTTGTGTTGTTTTTATAGGAAACACACTGATATTATTATTCTTAAAAAAAAAATCCTCCTCCTCCAATATCAACCCGACATTTTGTCTCCGCGGTAATTAGCTCAGATTAAGGAGGAATGCTGATATTAACTGTGTGTGTGTGTGTGTGTGTGAGGGGCAATTGTGTAGTTTTTGTAGTTGGAATATGGAGGATTAAGTCCAGGAAACACACACACTGAGTCAGAGCACCGTGTGTGTGTGTCTGTTGTGTGTTTTTGTCGAAATAAAAACCAACAAACTCATGAATTTTGGACAGAAATGATCCTATATGAGGCGTTTGGGTGCCGTAGGACATTTGATATTCCAGTGGTGGCGTTGTGTTTTTTGAATGATAATTATGTTTGAATATTCATTTATGGCAGCATTAAGGTTTTCGTTTTTTTCCCCACCCAGTGGTGAACTTGTGAGATTTTTGAATAACAGGATATACCCAAGGTCAGGCTGTGTTTGGAATTCATATATTTCTATTTCTATCATCCACAACCGGAGACATTGTATAAATAATAATGATTTTATTAGGATTGGTGTTTTTTTAAATCTCTGTGTCTTCCTGAGCTTTCAACCAAGATCCCTGTGCATTATTACCAGAAATATCACGAGAACTGACGCAGGCAGATTAAGGGTTTCCATTTTAAATTCTTGTGTGTGTGTGTGTGTGTTTTTGTGCGAGTGTGTGTCCTCATTTTAAACAGAGGGCTGCGTCTCACTGCTCAGATTATATTATGTGGCTTTATTTTCCTGCCTGTTTTCCACCACTAGGCTGGAGCAGTGCTTCACATTCTGGAGCTGCAGATAAAAACCTGTGTTTATGGCTCTCTCTATTTATCATTTATATATTCTCACTATAATTAACTTCAATATGTATAATTCTGGGCCAAACGCTCGCTGCCGGTTTCATCTCTGCTGCTGTTTGTCCTCGTCTTTTTCTGCCTTTACACACATTAATAGCCACAAGTCTACGGAGGAATTGATTTACAACAAAAAACATTTATTATTGATCATTTTTAAAGGAAACGTTCATTTTCCTCGCCTGTCAAATGTGAGATGTAAAAGTACATTCACCTCACTGTTGCCATCCGTCTCTGCCATTTTCCTGCTTGTGTTTCTATAAATAACTAAAGCTCAAAGCGTGAATTGATAAATCAGTGAACAGTGGAAAAACATTGAATATTTCTATGATTGTTTTTGAGACTCTGGCTGCAGATTAAGAAATAAGAGAAAAAACATTTGTTTTTTTTGTTTGTTTTTTTTATGTTCCCTTAACTCTTTAGATACAGACAGAATACTAATCTCAGAGGGATTAATCAATCCGTCGATTAATTCATCTTTTCAAAGCACAATATCATGTCCTTGTTATAAAATGTTTATGTTACAATTATACGGTTATTTAATTTGATTTCTCATTATTCTTGACATTGGAGGAATCGTTTTTTTAATTCCCTTCTAATATGTGTAGGATAGATCTCCAGGGTTTAATATGGTGGAGCTCATATAGACACTTAATTGGATTTCATTGTGTCCTCTTGGTAAAGTCATAACCTAATATTACATAAATGTGTTTCTGGTGTTCCTGTAGGGGGCACCATTGTGTCCATGGAGCCCAACTTTACTTCTTTGTTCTTTTCATCCGGTGAAAAAGTGTCCTTATATTCACTTTATTTTCTATGATCGTATCAATATATAAATCCATGAGTTCTATGCATCTACGATAATCCATTAACAATCTTGGAATAAATACCGGGTGTTGAATCAATAACCCTGAACATTGTCCCGATGATGATGATGCACCATTTTATTGTTTTATAGTTTCTAGTGAGCAAAATAATCTTTATAATGCTCCTATGACATTCATGGAGATCAATGTCTCCGTTTGTTGAATACAGACTTTGCCTTAAGGGTCCGTCTCCAGATTATTCTATGCTAAAATATTCATGAAAATATATGTTCTGTTTCTACAGTGGATAATAACGGCAGCTCCACAGATTTTTCCACTCCACATAGCTGCATTGTTCTCATAGTATTTCATGACATTTCCTAAATGGTGACACAGTTGTATTGAGCTCAATAATCCTTCAATACATCTTTCATACTCTCTATTAATAGGATCTTGTATAGTTGAATTAATTCATGTCCTATTTCATGATATTATTTCAAGTATGATAATCCAGTGTGGCCAAAAAAGATTTCTCTGAATTAACACAGTGTCCTTTATTTTGATGTTTTGCTGTCGGTCTTTTTATTCGTCAAGCTTTTGACATTCAGTGATCATTTTTCTACTGAACTATGTATTCATTTTAGATCCTTGTGGAAATCAACAGGCAGTCGACCTGTTTCCTTCAGACTGACTGGTGTCTGTTCTTTATACCACGAAAACCACGTTTTATGACAAAACTGTACTGTTTTCACTCTCCTTGTTTGACCTTCTCATATTCAAACCTGTCAATAACGAGCTCAGAATACAGTAACCGTAGAGACGGAGACTAAAGCGAGAGATTAAATATCTGCTGCTGTGTGTGGAGGATTATTCTCTGTAGATAAATCAATAACCTTTGTTGCCTCGTCTTGGTTTCGCTTTATTATCAAATTGAGACAGCAAATTATATTTTGTGTCAATGGTTACGAGAATGTTTTTATTTGATAGACTTGTAATAGTATTGTATTATTCACTTTGTCGTTCAAGAGCATCATCTTTATGGTGAAGCAACGTGTAATATTCCTATACTCTATTTATTGTGGACGGTTTTAATATTCCAAAAAGTACAATAGCTTGTGTGGTAGTATGAGGGAAAAGTGCAGTATTTTTCTGTAATATTCCTCCGTGTATGTTATTGAGGGTATTCATTTCAGTGAGCGTATGTAGTATTCCTTTAGTGGCTTAATGGACATTGTAGTATTCCTAGAGCAGGGAGTATTCCCTCCAGAGGAATGAGAGTAATACTCAGTGTATAAATACACAGGACGCTGTTAATGTCTTGAAATGTTCCTCTGGGCCAGATTACTTTAATCCTACAGTGTCTTTATAATATTCCTGCGCCACGTGCGACACACTTTTCAGTACTGCAGCGTTTTTTTTGGTTCTGTGCGTTTGTGTGTATAACATTTGGCCCTGACCTTGTCCATTTTTTATTTCTTTTTATTCTCTCTCCATGATTTTCCTCTCACTCTCTTTTCAGCGCTAAGTTCCTGTTCTCTCAACGTTGGGTTCTCCACACTGGAACCTAAAAGTTGACTTTTAGTTCTTTGTGTTTTCATATATAAATACAACATCGGAGACGTGTTGGAGGTTGAGTTTGTGCAGATTTTCGGCTCGATCCCGGGCCTGCCGCAGCCCGTCTGCAGGGCGGGTGGGGGAGGGGCGAGGGGGGGAGGCTGTTGTGGAGTTTTTTTTTTCGGGGGGTGGGGGAGGGTGTCCCGGGTGGGTCGGGGTGTGGCGTGGTGGGGGTTGTGGACCATCAACACAGGAGTGAGAATTTTAAAAAAATATTCCACATTTGGGCGACAGGAGGGCCGATCACAGACGCACTCTGGTCCAGAGGAATGTGTATTTATACACACACACACACACACACACACGCATATATTTATATATGCCTGTTTTATTGAGTGAATCTCTGAGAGTAAATCTATCACGAGTAAATGGATAGCAGCTGCAGCGTGGACCACACCCAGAGCTTACACACACACACACACGGCCTTTTATTTCTCCAGGATAATAAGCTCAGTGACTTCAGCTCCGTTTATTTTAATTCACCTCAAATAAAAGAACATATCCAGAGGTGAATGGATCGGGGTCACTTCGGATCATCGCATCACTTCCTGTCTGTCCAATGGATCGCAGATCCGTCCGTAATCCTTTATTTTATAAAGAAATCGCATTTCAAAAGCTCAGATATAAACTGCATTCCCAACTCTTTAAGGTTTATTTATTTTCCCGCCCGGATTCTGCGCGGCAGCAGATGGAGTTTCGCGTTTCTGGGTCTTTTCTGGCCTCCAGCCGCAAACTGCCCATCACAGAGCAGCAGATAGAAAATATCTGGCTTCAGTGTCGCGAACCGGATCGTCCGCGTCTCCGGTGTCATCAGGCCACATCGCAAATAAAAGTCCTCGCACGGCGTGGAATAAATCAAATTGATCTTTATGCAGATGCAGTTGAAATTAGGAAATGAATTATTATTATTCACGTTAGTTTGAAGGAAAAGTCCAGTAACATTAAATCGCTGAAAACGAGTTTCAGGCTGCAGATATGACTCTGTTCATTTCAATAAACTGCTGATTATACCTGAGAAAATAGCACCTCACCCCAAGATGGTGCAACTTTATGTTTGGACCCAAGCAATGTGGGAAGGATATTTTACATTTCATAAAGTCCTGGCTCAGAACGTTTAATCATTTATAAACGCGTAGTCGCACTCCACTATATTTGAATTGACGGATATTTTGGCAGCCGTTACGTTACAGTGTGTCCATTTTCATTTCACGATGAAACCAAAATCATTTCCTTCTCAGATTGCTGTCTCACGGGACATGGACGAACTAAGCAGTGCATTGTGATTTTTGCCCGAAATGATTCCCAAGGCTCTTCTTCCCCTCAGTGGTTGGGTTCCCCGTCCTGTCAGAGAGGCAGCTACGCCTTCTACAAGTCCGTGGGCAGCCGAGCGGAGGCCGACGGGCCGGTCCAGCTGTGGAGGCTCGGGGAGTTCTACCTGATCCGCTGTGGACCTCAGGAGCCCGTGTGCATCGCTGAGGTCAGACCGCTTCCTGTTTCCTCTCTGACCAAATGAATTTGCTTCTTAGAGCGCACCGTGGCGTGTGTATGTGTCGCCATGGTAACCGGAGTTATCCGTCCTGCAGCGTCGAGGTGTAAACTCCTCGATGATGTTGAAGTGGCGTCAGGCCTCCGCTCGCAGCAACACGCCACTTACACGCGTGTTGTCGCTCTTCTTCTTCTTCTTCCTGTGCAGGTGACCTTACTGTGGGAGGACCAGACGCGACGCCATCACCTCCTGGCCAGCGCCAGACTCTACTTCCTGCCCGAAGACACGCCCAAGGGCCGGACCAGGGAGCACGGCGAGGTGGGTCAAAGGTCAGGTGGGAGGCTGGCTCCTCCCCCCCACCTGTCAGTCGGCAATTAAAACGCCACACAGCTACTGCGTGTATTATTATTGCAGTATTTGTACAGCGTGTACCGAATTTATTCACACAGTAAAATTGGATTTCTATTTCAAGCCTAACATGCAACTTATATCACCGTATATACTTGTGAAATTAAATGTAAGCAATCGAATGACCTGGCTTTAATCAATATAAGAATATATAATAAAAAATCATATCATAAAGCTATAGTAAAACATATATATATTTCGAGGCTTGAATATTTTCCCCTTGAAGACGAAACATGGATCAGCTGATGAGCTGAGAGGGGACGGACCTGTTGGTTTACATGGTGACGCAACATGCAAAGTGTCAGCAGCTGCTCACACACACACTCCAGTCACAAGTATATTTGAGTTTGACTTAATTTTTTATTTTAAGTTCCAATTTGAATAACCCTAACCCAAAATAAATGTAATATATTTAACATTGTATATCCAGTAGGTCAAAAAAAAACGCTATTTCCACAGATTATTTTCCATATAAAATAGAAACGACGCCTGATTATTTATTTGATCTTTCTTTCGATACAGCGCTAGTCAAACCCACAGTCAAAACAAGTCGACAGCAAAAAAAACGCAAACAATAAAATGACAACATGGAGGATTTTTGCTGGCAGAGAAAATGCCTCTTTAATATAATCTGGAAATATAAAAAATCGCAGATGATGATAATAAACCTGGCCCTCCTTTGGTTTCTGTTCTCCTCTGTCTGTTTATTTGTTGAAATGCTTAAATGGAGTTTTTCCTCCCCATTCAATGTTCAAAATAGTCTGAGAAGTGTTGAATTCCTTTTTGGGGGAATCAGACTGATGATTTAGGCAAATGTGAATCCCGTGACCGCTCCCAAACCAGATTTTCCACATTTTGAACCGAGATCTTCCACACTTGAATCTCTACTCGGAGAGTTTGAAGGTTCCTGGAGGAAAAACGCTTTCTTTGAAGTGGATCATTGAATCGAGAGAATCGATCCGTTTTAGTCTTCCAGTCTCTGAAGAATCACTTCAGCCTTGCAGGCTTTTCTCGTGAGGTCAGCGGCCTGCAGACAAAAAGAAATATCGATACAACTTTTTGAAAAGACTGCCATTTGACATTAACATTTTTTGCATTTTCCGTTCATTTCTATCCTCAGACTCTGAGCTCATGAGTCGATTTTTCTCTCTGCAGAAAATAGATCATGAAAACTTCAAAAGAAAGAAAAGTGGCTTTCAAGATTAACATGAAATAAGCAACCTGTTCTATAAATAGAAAAGAAGATTTGAATAAACCTAAACCAGGAGGAAGTATTAAGATAAGAACTGATTTATTGGTCCGCAGGTGGATCAGATCATCTACTTCCTGTTTACACCCGGATGGTCATGTCATGTGTGTTTTTTAGGCGTGTTCAGGTGGGCGGAGTCCCGTTTTTTTTTCTTCCTTCCAATATGAAGTTGAAACACTCGTTTGAAACCTGAACGGGAGGAGACGTCAGAAATTTCAGCCTGAAACTGGACGGGTGCCATAAACCTGTGGAAGTTTTGGCCACATACGTGACCCGCGGCTTCCTGACACGTGTTAGTTCAGCTGTAGGCACATACGTGACCCAGCTGGTGGTTAGTGGCCATTTATTTATGCACCGGACTGTGTTGTATTCAAATCTTTTATTTTCCTATATCTTAATAATGTACGTGCGGTGAAATGAGCCAAAGGTCGCGTCAGGACAGGAACGTACGTTAGTCATTTTTTTAAATAAACTTCCTCTTTAGATTTGAAGCGTTGCATCATGTAACGTTGAGTCTGAGGCCGCGTGAGACTGAACTTTCTCCAAGCGCGATTTAGAATATCTGCAGCTTCACAGGATACCGAATACTCCTACTGATGCTACAAATTACATTTAAATGTCTTCCCTCTTCTTTTCACATGAGAGGTGATGAAAACATAAAAAAAAAAAAAAAAAAAAGATGGATTCATTTGAAAAGGAAGTTGTGTAACTCGACGGTTTGCTTTTTGTTCCAGTTAATTTGGCGCTTAATAAAGCGTTATGTGATCAAACTGGAAGGCAAATACTCCAGGATGTTTATCAGAGCAGAACCCATTCCAATAAAATAGACATATAGTGTAAATAATTTTTTTTGTTCATGATAGACGCTGTGTGTGTGTGTGTTTGACAGGATTAAAAACATTTATATTTGACACATTTTTCATTTTAATGTTTGACGCGGAGATTGATCGCGCGCGCGTGTGTGTGTGTGTGTGTGTGTGTGTTCAGGATGAGGTCCTGGCTGTGTCCAGGAAGATGGTCCTGCGGGTGGAGGACCTGGTGCGCTGGGCCTGCGTGGAGCCGGGCAGCTGGAGCAGAACCAGAATCAACGGCCTCCGCAAGATCCCGGACCAGAACGGCGAGCTGGTCACAGGCAAGACCCAGAGTAAGAGCCAGCTTCCTCTGAGTGCCCGCGACGATGATGTCACGACGACGATGATGATGTCATCACTGTCTCTTCCCCCCACAGACGGGGTCAGAGTGCTCAGCTACCCTCAGTACTGCCGCTTGCGCTCCCTGCAGAGGCGTGTCCTGGATGGGGGAGGAGCCACGGGGCCTCAGGACCCCCACCTGCTGGCACTGGGCGGAGTCAAGGCTCCGCCCAACACGCACTTCCTGTACTGCAGAGACACCTTCAACCACCCCACGCTGGAGGGCAGCGCCGGCTTCTCCTGGCAGTTCAGTGAGTGGCTGTGAAATCCCACAACGCTTCGTTAGGTTTAACGAACGAATCCTGACTTTACCAAATTATTCTTCAGGTTGAACTTCTCTGACTTTCTAAGGGTTATTAGTGAGTCACGGAGCAGCTTCAGCGAATTTCTGACAAATATCTGTAGCTTGAAACTCTTCCTAAGTTCATTATTCCGCACTTTTTTTGTCAATTATAAACCTGATGCGCGGAGCCAGATTTCCTTCATATTTATGATGCATTGTTATATTTTCCGCTCGTTATTTATCCAGCGATTGATTGTTTTTCATTTGAGGGTGGTTCCATTTGATTCTTTTTCCTACATGTCCTTTATTAAGAGGAGCAGCAGGTGGCGCTAATTCCCCCTGTGCGGACGCGTCGTTTTTCCTGTGCGTGTCATTTAGCGCGTTGCCTGTCTTTTCCGCAGGGTGTCCGTCTCTCAGTCTTCGAGGACGACCTCGTAAGAGACGGGGGCGCGACGACCACGACTCGTCCAGCTCCGGCCAATCGGAGTCCTGGATCGAGAAGATGAAGGTTCGTGACTGAAAACAACGAGAATGTTTCGAATGGAAAGCGCAGAGGAGATGAAAAGAAAGAATATTAATATGAAACTTGTTATGATGTCACCCCCCAGGAGAACGTGATGGGCAGCGTGGAGCTGGGCTGCGAGGGCAGTTGGCTCCCTGACCCGGAGGAGACCCTGTTCCTGGATCAGCTGTTTGTTTTCATGGAGCGTCACGGCGCGCCCATCAACAAGGTCCCCAACCTGGGCTTCAAGAAGAGTGAGTGGCACCTCATTAAGATTCCCAAACAGAAAATACCACATACCTGTAGGAAACCTACGCCATGGTTTTTTCATCTATGAAGAATTATTGCTGGAGTCAAACTTTCAGCAGATTTGACCTTGAAGGGTTTGTGTGTTCTTATATTTGCCTGTTTTGTGCCTTTCCTCAGTCGACCTCTTCCTCATGTACTCCGTGGTGAAACGGCTCGGAGGCTACAACAAGGTGCGTTTCCTCTTTTCCGATGTAGAAATGCATTATGGGAAACACCGTGAAAAGCTCTGATGGACATGATGTCAATTTGGCCTCCTCCACCGAATGGTCTGCGTCTCACAGGTGACGTCGGACAGACTGTGGAAAATCGTCTACAATGAACTGGGAGGATGTCCGGGCAGCACCAGCGCCGCCACCTGCACCAGGAGACACTATGAGAGGTGACGCACACGCCGCACACGCACACCCACACCCTCCTGTCCTTGTGTAACCGTGTGTGTGTGTCTCAGGCTGATGCTCCCCTATGAAGGACACCTCAGAGCTGGAGGAGCAGAGTTTAAGATCCCAGAGTCTCCGCCCACTCCTCCCAGACCTCCAACCATCAGAGGCAGGAAGCCGGGTCCCAGAGCCAAGGAGAAGAAGATGCAAGCCCCGCCCCCTGCCCCTCCTCCTGCTCCTCCTCCTCCCCCCGATCCGGCTCCTCACCCTGCGAGTGAACCCGATGCCCTCTGTTCTGGTCAGGGATCAGAAGCAGGCGTGACCTTTGACCTGCCCCAGATCCCGGATCCACAACCCGTTGCCGTGGTGAAGCGCGGTCGAGGCCGACCGCCCGGAACACGCAACAAGGCCACGCTGATGGCTCAGGCCAAACTCCTGGCCCAGCAGCAGGCCAGGGCCAGGGCCGCAGATACCCACAATCCTTTGCTTCCTGCCAGAGCCGCAGATACCCACAATCCTCTGCTTCCTGCCAGTCCCAGCAGCACACACAGGGTAACACTCGACACCCACGCCCTAAGATTAAGATGATTATTAAATATTTTCAGGAATTTATTATTCAACAATATGGAAGCAAAAGTTTTGATTCTTATTTTAGAATAATATAGCACTGACCTTTTGATGATGAAATGGAAGAGAACAGGTTTGTTTTCACGTGGTTACAATTGTTTGTCATGGTTTCTTCTTCTTCTCCACTTCCTGTCTGCAGCTGGCCATCCTCCCGGTCAACATGCCCCTCACCCCGGACCTCTCCCCCATGTCGGCCTCCTTCCTCCCCTTCCAGCCCAAACCCAAGGAGCCGTCGCCCTCCCCCGCCGTCCTCCTCTCCACGCTGCCTCGACACTTTGTGGGCGGGGCTCTGGGCGGCTTCAGCCCCATGAAGGGGGTGTGTCCTCTGGACGTCTTCAGGAGCCGCGTCAGCCTCCAGCGGGCCCCAGAGAGCCCGGCGCAGCCCAGCGGGGACCAGCCTCAGGCTCCGCACCACAACCGCTGCTCGGGCTGCACCGCGGACGAGGGCCCAGGAGCCCAGAGAGGAGGCAGGACCCGCCCCCCTCTGCCCCCTCTCCGCGTCCTGCCACTCAACCTGGACTGCAGCGTGCAGGTGTGTCAGCTGATGAGGACGCGGCGCCTGGACTCCTCCCAGCTGCAGACCTTCACCCGCCGCCTGTCAGAGGCGCTGTCCCAGGACCTGAGCACCAAGCCGCCCTGCTCCCCCATGACTCCGCCCCCCGAGCAGGCGCTGCCGCTCAACCTCAGCAAACGCTTCTCCGCCAAGAGAGCGAGCGGCGAGGGGGCGGAGCCAAGCCAAGACGCCGTCAACGGGAAGGCGGAGCCGCCGCCCTCCAAACGACCGAGAGGAGGCGGAGCGGAGTCCGGCGAAGACCCGGAGGGACGGCCCACTTCAAGAGGAGAAGGCGAAGAAGAGGAAGTGGACGTGAAGAACCAGGAAGAGCCTGCGGACCTAAGCTCACCCAGCAGGATCCGGGCCTTCCTGCTGGGCCTGCCCCCCTTCCAGGTCAAATTCCTCACGCCGGGGCCGGACGGAGAAACTGAGCCGGACAAACCAGAGGACGGAGTGAAGACGGAGGCGAAGCCGGAGGAGCAGCAGCAGCAGGAGGAGGTCAAAGGTCAGAGTCCGTGCTCCGGTCCCGGACCGGCGGCGCAGAAACGACCCGGGACCTCAGACACGGACGCACCCTGTTTCTGAAGGTCTCGAACTCAAACTTAGATTTTTTTTCATTTTTGTATTTTCATTGAACTCTGCAGAGGACACTCGTGACAATCACAGATCAGTAGCTCCGCCTCCTCATCTCTGGGTCTGTAGGTCAAAGAACGGACACACTAAGAGCTCCGGACGGAAGCCTTCTCATGGATTTCGCATTTATTTCCGATGCCATGCATCCAGTCGTCGGGTTTTTTAAAGTTGTTCTCCGCTTCTGTCGAGATCGATATATTTTCTGATAAAGTCTTTAGAGTGAAGAGCTCCTTCACGTTATAGCTCCTCCTATAGTCCTGCTCGTTAACTCTAATTATATAAACCTTCTTACACACACACACACACACACACACACGTGCCTTAAACGCTGGTTTGTTCTTTGACTCCTCCCCCTTCTTCGCCGCCATCAGCTGTTTGTCGACATCACGCGTGAACATGTAGCTCGCACGTTACAGACTACCTCAGGTTTATTAACTCAAACATTTTTCCACCAGCATTTCCTGCTTCAGGGGGCGGAGCCTATTCCTTTTTCTTACCGTCCGTGATTTTACTTTCAATTGTCTTGGATGATTCGTGTCACGCTCCAGTGTTTGTGCGATAAGAAAAAAAAAAAAAAAAAAGTCGGATTTGTATCTGGACCTGAACTCATCCTGTTTACTTTGTGTTCAGATCAATTAGAATAAGATTAAAATCGGACTCTGACGTCCAGATACAGATTCAATGTTTGTGAAACTAAGGATTCGAACCGATTCCCTCCGCAGTTTCTCACTTGCTCCTCCTCTTCCTGTTCCAAGTGCCAACACACACACACACACACACCCACAGAGTGGTGGGTCAAACCTGGTGAAGCTGAGGATTCACTTTCCACTGGCAGCCTTATTTTTTTTTCTGGTTCTTTCTACGGTTCAGATTTGCACATCGACTGTACCGTTTGCTTCTCCTGGTATTTTGGAGTATTTAATATCTGCCATTTCTTTTCTTTTTAGCAGAGAAGTGGAGCCCGCCATGAACTGGTGCTGTTTATTCTTGGCCAAATTGTCGTTTTGTTGTTGTCGGGGCGATTCACCAAAAGCTCGCGTTGACCCACCAGAATCGAACTGTTGTCACGGTGATGATTATAATGATATTCTGTTTCCTATTCCTTCATCAGACGCGCGTGTTCAGAGTCGCTCGGAGCGTTCACGTCTGGGGGCGGGGTTTAAGCTTGTCGCCACGGCGTTGGGGAATATTGATGAAGTCTCCGGTAAATGATCCATAAATCCTCAATTCATAGTTTTCCCAGGTAGTTGGATTTAGAAATATGCCCTTGAAATACCTAAGCGTGTTCAAAGTGGACAGATAATGTCACGGTGATGTCACGGACGGATCGGTACGTTCACATCGGGATTTTTTGTCTTATTTGTTCGTCCTGCGTGTGTCTTCAGGCCGTCGATCACATGACTGGTGTCTGTTAAAGGGGGCGGAGCTTATAGTGTAGGGATGAGCAGCATCTTAAACCTGTATGAGAGATGAGTAGTTTTTTGTTTTTTTCCCATTTTGTTTTTGGTTATTTAAGCTTTAGTCTTTGAAATGTTTCTTTAGGTTTTTTTTTTCTTATTTGGTAAAGTTAAAGATTTCAATGTTTACATTTTGTTATGCATGTTAAACAGATTTGTTATATCCAGTGTTTTGCACACTACTTGGCATCGCGCTCCATCGGCACTGCTCCTAAATGTAAAGACTTCACGTAAAGTGCCTGAACCTTCAGACTTGGATTGTTTTAGCCTGAAAGATTTCAGCTCTGTGTGCTCGGAGCAAACTGGACCTAAAGGACTGGACACGCATGAAAAGAAATGATCAAATGTTCAAAAAAGATATACAAGTGCCACATGTGACAGTTTAACAGATGTCATTTGCATTTTTATTGGAAAACAAGAAAGTCGCCCATCGTTTGTCAGAACATTTTCAATTATTGACTTATATTTTCTTGAATAAAACTAAAATGTTCAACTCGAATCAGAAAATCCATTCAAATACCAAATTTCAAACAAGAATTCTACAAATATATATATTTTGTTGTTTTCGTCTGTGGATCGACTGGTTTCACGTTTGATATTCCGTGACATTGTTTAGATTTAAAGCTTTGAGTAAAAAGATTTTTCATTTTTGCTTAATCTTGAAATTAATCTGTAAGATATCGGTTCATAAAATGTGAGAAATATAAACAGGGTAAGCCAAAGATATTTAGTTTAATGTCGTAAAGAAATTCGTTGAAATTTGAAATATGAGCTGCAAGTTCATTTTTAACTAATTGTTGTGATTGCTGATTGTGGACCAGCGGCTTTCAGATGAATATTTCTGCTCTTTTCGGTCCTGTTAAATATTCTGGATTATGTTCTTGAATCCAAGAGGAAATCTAGAAATGTCGTTTTCACATTTAATTAGTTATTAATCATTTCACAAAATGTCATCCGCTTAAAAAGAGATGATGGAGTCTGTTAAAGGTCAATATAAAATGACAAGTTCATCTTCAGAGAGATGGAGCGGAGGGGTTTATGGGAGATGGAGTCTGTGCTGATGTTAAAACGCTGCATGTGGCACTTTGATAAACTGTTGGATGTTAAAGCGACGAATGTCTCCTCACCTCTTTTCTCTTTTTTGTTTTCACCTCCTGGTTTGTTTTGTGTGACGCGTCATTGCAGTTCCATTTTGTTCCTATAAGCGGTAAACGGCTGGCAGTGTCAGGTACCATTCCATTTTAACACTGTATATTTATAATAAAATGAATCTGTTAATACCTGGGTGGCATTTATATTTCTGTCTGTATGAACATGCTTTGGGTTTATCCGCCTTCTTACATAGTGGATTGAATAGCGTTCTAAATATCGGGGTTGGAACCCATGACCATATGAAGTTCAAAGTGATTTATAATGAAATCATGATGAGATTACATTTTTATTTGTGATTTATGAAAAGAGTTGACATTTATTATGTGATATTTTATTTTGAGCTGGATTTTCTTTTTATTAACTATAGAAAGTGTGATTCTTCAAACTGAACACTAGATGTCAGCAGAGGCCTGGAGAAATCTGACGGTCAGAGCCTTTTTGCCAAAGTTTTTATTTTGTCCTCGTTAAATGTTTACGCTGACTATTCCTCTGCTTGGTTTTCAGAAATGTCCCTCTATTTTAAGAAGATGAGCATCAGGAGAAATCCTCAGGCGTCAACTTAACCAAACAAAATACAACAACAAAGTTAAAGGTGTGGCTGAATTTCATTTAAATTTTATGGCAACAAATATAAACTAATGAAGATGGAGGCTGAACAAAGAGCCACACACACACACACACAGTGTGTAAACATTCACGCCACAGAGGAAATGAACACATTCCTCAGTCTGCTGCAGAAACATTGTTACCTACACTGTGTGTGTGTCTCTCTCCCTCCTCATTCTCTTTGTCTCTCAGACTGTGTCCAGCTCTGCTCTCTGGATCAGAGACGTCACTGAGAAGCTTTGTCTCATTGGTTTGGTATGTGAGTTTTATTTTTCCTACACAGACAGAGAGAGAGAACGAGAGACAGAGGGCGAGAGACAGACGGGGTGAGAGAGAGAGAGACTCTCAGGTGATTTCTGTGATGAGACAAAGGGAGAAAACAGAGACTCCACAGATGGAAACTCATTTTTTGTCTTTTTCCTTTTGTTTCCTTCCCGTGAGTCCACTTGTCCTCCTCCTCCTCCTCCTCCGCCTCCTCCTCTCAGTATGGAACCTGATCAATAAATCAATCAATAACGCCTCAGCCCCAGCAGAGAGACAGAGCCTGAGACAACCAGTCAAAAAAAAAACAAAAGAGATGCAGCTGTTCGTTTAACACATGAATCCAAAAGCTTGAATTTCAGAAACATTTTATTTTACACGTCTGAAAAAAGGTTCTTTCAGAAAATAAAAACTTTTATATATATATTTTTTTTTCTTTTGCTTTTTAGTCTGAACTCTGAGCTGATTCTGGATGTTGCTAATCGTGGACGTTTATTGGATGGTAACTAAGTGCTGAAGGCTCATTTATCCAGTCAGAGTGTCTCCTCAGTCTCTGACCTTCACCGTGACCTCAGGAGCCACACACACACACACACACACACAGAGTAAACAAGGACCTGCAGAATGGAGAGAATTAATTAATCCTAACCGGAGGGGGGGCTGCGGGGTTTGTGTGTGTTGTTGTTGGTGGGGGTGTGTGTTGTTGTGTAGACAAAGTTTAGTTTCTTTTCTCTTTTTTTACTCTGATTGACACAGTAAATGATTCGTGTGAAAACAGAAGTTAGATGAAATCTTTATTTCATGTAGAAAGAGAAAGTGGAATCTGAGTTTCAGTTGAATGTGTGTGACCGTGTGAGGCAGAGCGAGGTATTTGGGCTCAGAGCCAACCTGAGAGGAAAAACAAAAAAAAAAGGCTGCCGCGTTACCACGGCAACTAACCACCTCTGCCAGTCAGGCCCCGAATGTCGGTAAGATGTTTTTTTTCTTCAATCTGTTGATTCTCTGAATCAAATTCTCGTTCCATTCAACTCTTTAACATTAAATAAAAACAAATAACTTCTCTTATTCCTCACCCTTCTCTCCAGACCCGCTGCCTACATTATCCACAATGCAACTTGATGGTGAGCAGTTTGGTTTCACGCAGTCAGTGCAGAGAACCAGGACGTTGTGACATCAGGAACATCTGAGGTGATGTCAAAATTCTTCTTCTGATGTCTTCATCAGCTCAAACATTTGACAGCTTTAAATGTGAAGAAGAGAAAATATTGTGTTCTTGTGTTTCAGCTGACGAGAATCGAGCTTTTCTCCTGAAATCATGAAAATTGTTTGATGAGGTTTCTGCTACTTGTTCAGAGTCTGGTTCAGTTTCATTTGTGGGAAACCTGAAGGTTCACTTCCAAATTCTTGTTTTTCCTTTGTCTTTGACCTTAACCTGAAATACATGTTTACTATAATGACCAAGACAATAGCGACCCTTTAAAACAGGGATGGGCAACTGGCATCCATGTCTGGTCTTTGTCCCGTGTCGCTCACACAATTGGGGGAACGTTCAGAAAAACCTCTGAGTTCGGGGTCCCTGAGAACCCGAGAATAAGACTGGAATTAGGGTTTTGGTAACCCTAACCCTAACCCTAAGTCCAGACTTATAAGAGTGGAACTAGGGTTAGGGTTTTTTGAAAGGGAGCTGCTAGAAAGATGGGAGTTGGTCCCGTGAGGGTTTTCAGGGATGCCGAACGCGCTGGTGTTGGTCCCGTGTCGCTCGGACGTCGGGAAAGTGGTGTAACAGCCAGACACTTTTGGGCTTTTTGACCTTTGACCTACTTCCCGATGTCCGAGTAACACGGGACCAAGACCAATGCGTTAGGGGGCCCTGAAAACCCCTAGTTACCAAATCCCATCTCTCTAGCAGCATCCCTTCAGAAAACCCTAACCCTAATTTCATACTTATAGGGGTCATAAGACTGGCATTAGGGTTTCGGTAACCCTAACCCTAACCCTAAGTCCAGACTTATAAGAGTGGAACTAGGGTTAGGGTTTTTTGAAGGGGAGGTGCTAGAAAGATGGGAGTTGGTCCCGTGGGGGTTTTCAGGGATGCCGAACGCGTTGGACTTGGTCCCGTGTCGCTCGGACATCAGGAAATGGGTGAAACTGCCAGACACCCACATGGTTTTTGACCTTTGCCCTACTTCCCGATGTCCGAGTAACACGGGACCAAGACCAATGCGTTCGGGGGCCCTGAAAACCCCTAGTTACCAAATCCCATCTCTCTAGCAGCATCCCTTCAGAAAACCCTAACCTTAATTTTATACTTATAGGGGTCATAAGACTGGAATTAGGGTTTTGGTAACCCTAACCCTAACCCTAAGTCCAGACTTATAAGAGTGGAACTAGGGTTAGGGTTTTTTGAAGGGGAGGTGCTAGAAAGATTGGAGTTGGTCCCGTGGGGGTTTTCAGGGATGCCGAACGCGTTGGACTTGGTCCCGTGTCGCTCGGACATCAGGAAATGGGTAAAACTGCCAGACACCCACATGGTTTTTGACCTTTGACCTACTTCCCGGTGTCCGAGTAACACGGGACCAAGACCAATGCGTTCGGGGGCCCTGAAAACCCCTAGTTACCAAATCCCATCTCTCTAGCAGCATCCCTTCAGAAAACCCTAACCTTAATTTTATACTTATAGGGGTCATAAGACTGGAATTAGGGTTTTGGTAACCCTAACCCTAACCCTAAGTCCAGACTTATAAGAGTGGAACTAGGGTTAGGGTTTTTTGAAGGGGAGGTGCTAGAAAGATGGGAGTTGGTCCCGTGGGGGTTTTCAGGGATGCCGAACGCGTTGGTTTTGGTCCCGTGTCGCTCGGACGTCGGGAAAGTGGTGAAACAGCCAGAGACTTTTGGGCTTTTTGACCTTTGACCTACTTCCCGATGTCCGAGTAACACGGGACCAAGACCAACACGTTTGGTATACCTTAAAACCCCACCGGCCCAACTCCCATCTCCCTAGCATCTTTCTTTAAAAAAACCCTAACCTTAATTTGAGACTTATAGGGGTTATAAGAGTGGAACTAGGGTTATGGTTTTTTGAAGGGGAGCTGCTAGGGAGATGGAAGTTGGTACCTGGGGTTTTCAGGGATATTCTGCAGCTTTTGGGATCCACTGGAAAGTGTTCCCTGATTATTGAGGCGAGCAGAAACTTCCTGGTTTGGGTCCAGATGTTTAACACCACATGAAGCAGGAAGCGGCAGTGGATGTCCACATCTGGAGGGAATCAATCGGATATCAGCAGCAGTTCGTTGTCACATCACATAATCGCAGAAGCAGCTGACGTTAACAAAACTTAAAATTCCATTCACAACATGAAAAAGAGAAGAAAAAACTGGAGCCTGTAATATTGCAAATTCTTTGGTGAAACTGCAGCACCAAAATATTTGAAAGGGTTGATTTTAGGTTGGAAACAGGCTCCTTCAGTTACAGATAATTGCATGTCTGCGTTAAATTTACCAACCCAGAGTTTCCAGTGAGGACGGTGGCACACGCGTTTGTCAAAAACTCCTTTTCCAACACATTGTGTGAAGTAAATGTACAATACTATTCCCGTGAATATCAGAAGATAAAGAGCGGATTATTCTGAAATAAGAGGAGAGACATAATCAAAACCAGCCTTTTGGGCGATTTCCTGTGTTATCCTTTGTATCTTATTATCTGTTTGAAGCTTTTGTTCAGAAAGGTTCTTCCTAATAAAGTTTGAAGTTTTTTTAAACCAGGTGAGCTGATGAGCCCTGACTCCACCCACTCAGAGACCAGGTGAGGCACTGAATGAGGACCAGGACACATTCCTAGGAATTGGTGAAAATAGCAAGTAGAAGATTTGAGTTGATAAAACGCTGAGTCATGATTCTGTAAGAGGCTGATTCGTCACCGCATCTTCACAGAATCCAACCAAACGATGACATCACTGCTGTGTGACCTCATCGCAGGTAAGTATCCGTCCACCATACATCATCCATCCATCCATCATTTATCCATTACTCATCCGTCCGTCCAGTCTCTTATTTTCTCCTTCCGTGACTCTATCGTTTATTTTATTGTTTTTTTACACACTCATCTTCTTATTTTTCCTTTTTTCATGACGTTGAAGTGCGCATGCTCAGTAGTGAACTCGGTTCGGTGGGCTTTAGGACCCCGCGGACCCGGCGAGGGGGACTCTTTGTCTCAGGCCCCTCCCCCTGTCCCTGACCCCTCCCCCTGTCTCGCGCTGTCTCAGTGTGTCTCTGGATGCTGCGGAGACTGGATCATGGCGGTGAATCTCGGCACCAACAGACTGACGCTGCTCACCGGATACCGGGACGTCATCGACGAGGCCTGCGACACCGACTGGTGAGTCACCGGTCCCCCCGGTCCTCTGTCCCCCCGGTAATCCGTCCCCACGTCCCGCTCCTATGTCCTCCGGCTCCTCTCTCCGCTTCTCTCGTTTTTTTTGTTCCGGTCGAGGATGCGGACGAGAGGGGCACACTACCCTCCATCATCATCATCATCATCATCATCTTCATCACACAGATACACGCACACACCGTGTCTGCTGCAGCTTCAGCTTTAAGAATCCGAGTTCAACTGAGAGTAAACTGCACTGCAGAGAGAGAGAGAGAGAGAGTCCGTGTGTGTGTGTGTGTGTATTTGTGAGCGCGTGCGTGTGTGATTGTGAAAGCTTTGTCTCAGGACCTGGTTCACTCCAGCTGGAAGCAATTTCAGGCTTTTATGCTAAGCGATGCGGCTGAGTGTGTGTGTGTGTGTGTGTGTGAGAGGCTTCAGCGGTAAACGGGCCTGGTCCGGAGATACTGATGAGCCCCTGCATCCCAAAGAGGGCGAGGCCGGGGGAGGTGTGTGTGTGTGTGTGTGTGTGTGTGCGTGTGTAACAGTTTGTGCGTGCGTGTGCGTGTGTGTGTGGGAGGAGGGTCCATCCTCTTTGTGGCCTCACATGTGTTGACAGGGAGAACGTTAAAGTGAATGCATTTGCCATGAAAACTGATTTTAAATGGAAGAATGTATAAAGTGATGCGTTCAGGGCCAGACAGCAAAACAGGAACTTTGGTTTCTAGATGTTTGAAGAAGATGAAAAATAAGTCGCTTTCGTTTTATAAATACTCAACTTCTTACGCAGCAGGAATGGAACCAGCATGGGAACCTTATATTGATTATTGATTGATTGATCACAGTCAGAATTGGTTTATTGGTCTATAGAAGCTTTCGGGAGTTAATGAAGCGTGTGAACGTCATGTTTTTAGATTTGAAGTTAAACTGTAACCTTTCGTCCGGACGGCGTTAATCTCTGAATGATCAATCTCTACAAGCGGGAGATTATATTCAGATGAAATGTTCACTTCTTTCACTTCCACCTTCAGTCTCTGGTTTGGTCACATGTTTTTTTTTTTTTTCCATGGCTGATCCAGCCTGTGTGTGTTTTAGAAGCACAAATATGACTAATAATCCGTTTCATCCCCTGAGAGAACTTTTTTCTTCCTTTTCTTTCCTGAAATTAAACACAAGAATTGGCTGACCAACCCTTTTATGGCAAAGACAAACTTTATCAATATATTTCTTTGTCAACACAGTTCATTTGGAAAATGATCGGCATGTTATTGTTTAGAGTTTACATTTCAGAGCTGTTTTACCACAGTTTGGGTTTCACAACTGAAACTTTTCGGCCTGATTTCAATTCCACTGTAAATGAAATATAAGAAATAATATTTATTCCTTTTTATGAAGGAATACAAACATCCATCGTGATAAAAAAAAAACGTTTGTATTCGTACCAAAAGCTTGTAAATGTGTTAGTTCAGAGTTGTGTGCTCGTTTCAGTTCCTGTGCATTTGTGCGCAGTTGTGGTCTGACGTTCATCAGGGAACGACTCTGTGATGTCACGCCTGATGTCATCGTCCTGTGTTTCCTGTCATGGCGTCCACATGTGGGGCGGGCCTGCCCCGGTTTTTCACACTTGACGAGGTCTGAACAAAGGCAGACACTTCTAAACACGGCTGACCCCAAACAACACGGAGACCCCCCGTGCCCCCCTTGGTCCTAGTCCAGCGTATCTGCCTCTAGCACAAAATCTGCTTCTTTTAAGAAGAAGAAGAAGAAGAACAGGTCCAGGAGATGTTGTCAGATATCAAAGGGTCCCTCAACCTTCAGGAATGGTCATGTGACCCTCTGACCACAGAAGAAGACGGGGGTAACAGGATATGACATCATCAGACCTCCAGGCCTCAGACACTTTGTTCAGGTTCACATTTCACTCCGATTCTTTTTCTTTTTTTTCTTTTCAGTTTGTTTAGTCAGCTCCAGGTTCAAGGTCACTCGCTCACCGAAGAGGAAAAACAAAGCCGCGCTGGAGGGGCACTGTTGCATTCTGGGAACTCCGCGTTGATTTTGTTTTTCAAAAGGAAAAAGTCATGAGGATGAAATCGATATGTCATCGTTTGCTTCCAACTCGACAACCTCGAAATCTTATATTTGTTTGGAGAAAATATTGATCGCCTATTGGAAAGAATAATCACCAATCCATTGCACATGTGCAGAAAAGGTGGTGATGGTGTTTTCTTGTTGGAGGCCTCGAACTTTGATCTCCATGAAATGAGAAGCCGTCGTTCTATGAGTCATAGCGCCACCTACTGGACATACAGTCGGACTCATATAGTCTCTGTGTAACATATGGGCCTGCACTGATTTCCTCAGTTGTAGACTTGTCGGTGCCAGTGGGAGACAGACTGTATTATTGGTGGATTGAACAGGCACGCACAGTCAGAAGGTTTGACCTTTGACCTCTGGGGGACGTCCTCTCACATTCGTCCACTGTCTGTCGCGCTTCATCAAACGAGACGTTTCTGTTTGGTTCTGGATCTGATGGCTGAAGAGACGAAGGTCGTCGGGGCTGAGGTGTGTGGAGATGATGGAGGAGGCCGTGCGTGTAGCTGAAGGTCGCCTCAGTTTTTTTTCTGTCCTGACTCCAAACTGTCACATTAAATATTTAGATCACTTCCTGTTTCCCTGAGTGAAACCTCTCCCGAGCTTTCATCATCACAGCGTGTGGTTGTGAAACCCGAAAAACATTCGCATTTTTGCCTATTTTCCTCCAAATAAGATTCTTTTCAATGTCCGCTTGTTTATTCTCCATCTGGCCAAGCTTCGGCGGCTTCGCAGAGCAAGAGATGTTAAACTCGGGAGCGGACGGAGGTCAGAACCACTTCACCGTGAATCCATAAAGCGCTGAGGGTTGTTGGCTGCGCGAAAGTGTCGAGTCAGCCGAGTGAAATGAGTCTCTGAGAGGTCAAAGGTTATTACTGGAGAACCGAGGGAGGCGAATCGCTTTCTCTCCGGCTGCACACATTCAATCGGAGGATATTTTTAACCCTCACGCGGAGAAACACAACTCAGCAGGAACGCTTGTGTTACAGTAACGCTCGACCTGCGCGTCTCATCCCCGAGATAAATCGCGTCGATTTGTGGAAAAAAAAAAGCGAGGTGCAGGTTTCCCTTTTTTATAGCTGGTTAATTATTCTCCAGTGTGCGACACTCTCGAGTGTGTGCGTTTGTGTGTGTCCGTTGTTGCCGTTTTTCAGCCTCAAGGTTGTTGGAGAATTGGTGTCTGAAAGGAGCTGGAAGAGGCTCCCCTGAGTCCTTGGTCTCTTTAATGAGCTGCTTTCAGTCTCCTTTGAATTTGAATTGAAATAAAAAAAGAATATGCCAAGATTCCAATGATGAAATACAGATTAATGTTCTAACGACACTTTGTCGTGTCATAGAATAAAAAAGGACAGCTCGTCCTATGTCTTCATTTAAATAATTGAACCTTTGGACATCGTGACTCTATCTGCATGTCGACCGATCCATGTGATTATTGATTATCTCCATTTTCTTCTTCCATGTGACGTCTGCAAAGTAAACACCAGGTAGACTTTGCATCACTCTGCCTGACTTTCGATTTTTCCTGTTTGGTTTGGACAAAAGAATTATTATTAATCATAATAATATATTGAACACTTTCATATATGTGACTGAGCTTTTGAGGGATATAAACATGTTTTTTTTAGAGGAAATACTGCCACCCCCCCACACATATTATTTATTATTATTATTATTATTATTTAAATGAATTTCCTTGGTTAACGGTATCTGTGTGTGAGGCAGATTCCGGCGGTGGAGGAGCGGAGGCAGACGGGTGAGGGGGTGAGGAGGATTTAGAGGGAGTTGCCGAGGATTTGGGGGAGGAGAGAAACTGAAACCAGAAGCTAATGAGGTCAGTGGAGGGAGGTGTAAACTCAGGATCAGACTTTGTGTGTGTGTGTGCTGCAGGAGAAGAGGGGGATTATAATCCCACCAGAGTCTTCAGGTTTGAGGTTTATTTCCAGTTAAATGTTGGAGTTATTATTTCAAGATGGATGACGCTTCCTCACATTTCTTTTTATGGATTTGTGATCTGTGGCAAACTGCTCATAATGTATTCTGGCTGAGACCTTATGCTTGACAGATTGAGACTGACTCCTGATTGGCCAGGACTGGCCAATCACGTTCTCCCATCACAGAGCCACAGTATACACGATGCACACGTTTACAGTTACAATTCCAGTGGACTCCAATGTTCGGATCCATATTTCATCCTCGTCACGTTGACATCAGCAGCGATTTCACGGCGAGCTTTGAGCGCAGAGAATGATGGACGCTGGGGCCCTCGGACTGGGAGCGGGACGTCCCGGTGGCGGATTTGGTTTGCAGGGGCTTTAACTGCCAGACTCACACTGAGGATCTTCTGGAACCTTTCAACCCGGCCAGTGGAGATTAGACGGGATTTTCTCCTGCCACTTCCTCGTCCCAATACGAGATTTTTCATCTGTCCGCCTCCTCTCGGACCCCACGGGGATTTGTCTCTCGGGTCTCGGTGAGGACGGGGCGTCTGGAGGTTGACTGGAAAGCTGTGTCGGTTTCCAGAAGTCTCTGCTGGAAGTCAGATTATATAAGTTTAGTTTTGAGGCTAAAAACTACCGTGATGCCTTCAGGTTCCTAAAACCTTTTGTAGTCCTCATCAACAGCAGGTTCTTTTTTCAGCTGGTGTGTCCGAGGCCTACGTCAAAAGTCCACGTCCCATAATGCATCGGTGCCTTTTCATCACCAGAGTTTGTTGGATTGGGTCGACGACGGATGAATGTGGCGTCGTCCGCGTGAATTTGAACGAATCCCTGAGGTTTATAGATGATCAGGAATATTAGAGGAAACTGTGCGCGCGCGACCCGGCCCGACCTCTCAGCTGCTGGTTGCTAAGTGGCTGCAGCAGATTAAAGCAGTGCTGTGGAGTCAGGCCACGCCCCCCTCCCGTTATTACTTCCTCATGTCCCATGATGCTCTCTTATTGTCCTGTGCGGGAGTGAACATCTGGAAGGAGCCTCAGTGTGTGTGTGTGTGTGTCCAGCTGCTGGCTCTGCGAGCGGGACACGGGGAAATAGTGAGGCTGTGCGGATTTACACATATTCTGCTGCAGGGGCTGTTTTTATTTCTTGAAGCGTCGAGGTCAAACGTGTTGACGCCGTTGACTCGTAGTCCTGCGATGATCCTCCAGGCGAAGCTTCTCCAGAGTCTGTAGATCCTCAGACGTTTTTTTTGTGCTGTCGTTGAATCTCAGACGGTGATGAAGAGTTCACTCGTCTTCAAACGCAAAATCCATGAAAGCGAAACTCCAGCTGTGACGGGAAGTTTTTATTTAGAACCTCGGAAAATAAAACTGCTCCGTCTGAGACGTGCCTGGAGACTTACAAAGGTTTGAGGTGGAACGGATGCCATCATCCTAGGGTCAAAGGTCAAGGGTCTTTTTCCCCCCCCAAATGATTTGCTTCCTGAACGTGAAGAAGAATTCAACTTTTTTTTTTGATTCGATTCATAGAGGCGACTTCTCGGCCGTGGAGCTGTCTCGCTCAGGAAACGAGTCCCGACACCATCTCTGGTCATGTGACACGTTGCCGTGACTCCTGCAGGAGGTGTTGATGAGTTCAAAACCAAACTGCGAATCTCTCTCTCTCTCCCTCTCTCTCTCTCTCGCTCCATGTAAATCAATCCCAGGTGGAATAAATGTGCAATAATCCCCAGAAATAAACCCAGGTTGAAGATGAGATGTTTTACAGGCTGTTTTTTTATTTTTTTTTTATTTTTCACAGACTTGACGACTGCATTGTGACGCTCTGTTGTGTAGCAAAAGTCGAGATGTGGATCGTGTTGAGGCTCTTGGACTCCTGCCGTTCGATATCTTTCACATGATCAGATTATTGATCTTTGAACATGTGACAGTGGAGGAGTAAATGGGCCGGAGGACTTTGTGTTTCTAATCCAGATTACGTCCAGATCTGATTTCTCACATGTTATATTTATATATATATATTATTAAATCATATATTGTATGAGACGGTGGAAGTTGTGCGTTTGGGAATTGGTTGTTGTGTGACGTGCAGAAAGAACCGTGCGTGCGTGCGCCTCCCTTACAGTTTGCGTGTTACTGTGATTTTGAGCGTGGCTCGTTTCCTCTGGTACAGATTTGGTTTCTCGGTCTGAGGATTATAATCCACCGCCGTCTTTGGCGAAACGTCGGGAGATTGAGTTCATGTCAGCGGCTGTTTGGTGGCCCACGCTCACAAACGTATTGAGTCATCTGTAGATTTCAATTTGACCTTTGACCCTTTTTGGACGCACAGCTTTCTGACCCCTTTGGGCCAAAGAACTCTGCCTCGCCGTGGTTTCCCATAATCCCCTGCAGGCCGCAGTCCAGGCAGAGCCAGCACGTGTGTGTGTAAATGCACCTGGGTGTGTGTGTGTGTGTGTGTGTGTGTTTTGAGATGCCGTTTGATGAAGTCTTTGAAGGCTGGGCTGAATAAATCAGTTGAGAGATCCAAATGTTGATTTCAATTGTTTATGATAATGTGTGTTATTCCTTTTGAAAGAAACCTTTGTTCAATTTTATTTTGAAATCTATATTTAGATGCTGGTTGTGAGGATGCTGGACATATTTGTTTTTCTGGCTTCCTGGGGCCTTTCAGGGGGCTTGATGCTGTGTGTGTGTGTGTGTGTCTCCCCCCCCCCCCTCTCTCTCTCTCTCCCCCCTTCGCTCCCCCTCTCCATTAGTCTGTCATGTCCTGGTATTAAAGGGGGATTTGGCTGAACGTGGCTGGGCCCAGCGGGGCTGAGGAGCCTGAGAGGAGCTTGATTTACCAGAGAGCCGAGGGGGGGAGAGAGAGAGAGAGAGAGAGAGAGATGGATGAATAAATGAAACGGAGGAGAAGATTTGATTCCTCTGCTTTTTGACAGGAAAGACTCGGAGGTGTCATAATAAGGTCTGAACCTGGATTTAAAGCTCAACATCTGAGCCCAATAACATACGGTCGGAACTGGCCTTGAATATCTTGATTTAATGGCGGTAGAAATCAAAATGCTGTTATATTGCGTAAACAACACGGAGAAGAAAAGGGATCGGTGAAGAGATCGATGTTCTTGTCTCTATATCGAGGTCAAATGTTGCGCCACACTTACGTTTGTGTAACGATGGAGAGAGAAAACAAGTCCAGGTTTCCAGTTCCTCAAGTGAGTGCGACTTGTGTCCACGCTGCCCAGACCACACGCGTGTTGAGGAAGTCATGGCTAAGAGTCACGTCTGAGGCAGCCGAGTCCATGTTCACCCATAAATCATCACTTTGGTGACATTTCTTCTCCACATGACAACATTGTTACACAACTGACAATTGTGTTTATTTCCCTGTGTTGACAGCGAAGTTTAAATCCGGAACATTCTTCAGCGGAGAGAAATAAACGACACAAACAGCAGTTCGGCCTTTGCACGCGTTTGTCTGTGTGTGTGCGCGCGTTGCAGAGGAGGGAGGGTGGCATTGTGGGTAGTTTCCTCGCAGGTTTTCTCCCTCTGCCTGTATACAAGCAGTGCAGCAACTCTTACTCTGTGTAATGTGAGTATAATAAATATATACATTTATGAACAATGTACATTTATCTTAACCAGCCTGTCCCATCCTCACCGTTGCCTAGCAACAGCGCTGTAAATGGGAACTTTAGCTAGCGCCGAAATATTTTTTTCACGTTCATCATGACCTAGTCGTCAAAAGTCTCCATCAGACACGAGCTCATTTCAAAACATTCGTCTCCTTCACGCAATGAATCCTGGGATATATTTGACTGGGGTGAAATACCATATTAGGGCGTTGATTATTATTGTTTGCGGGATAGAAGAAGAAGAAGAGGTTTCTTCCTCTTCATTTCTTTAATCCTCCTTTCACGCCTCACACGTTCTCCTCAGACCATCTGGGTCACCACGGTGCGTGTCATTAAACACAACATCCTGGGATTTGTAGCATCTTTTCCAGCTCCGAGTGAAAACACCAAGTCAAGATTTTTGAATCCATGAAAATATGATTTCAGTTCAATGGAAATTATACAGAATTTCCCCGTTTACATAGCGTGTTCACATGTGTGTTAGCATGTTGTTGCGCCACAGAGGTGGATTAGGTCTTTTGCCTCCTTTGGCGAAAAGCTCAGAGCTGCAGAGCTCTTATGTAAAATGTGAAGCGCCGCACGCACCTGTTATCTGATAGACTCATTATCTCAGTGACCTTCTGCACGTCCATATTTCAACTTCCACATTCCACCGGCTGAACGTCACCACGTCCAGAGGTTCAGAAGCTGCTGGTGTGTGATGCAAGTTCACTTCTCTTTTCATCGCTGCCCCTTTACCGTAAATCCTTCAGATTATCAAGCGCAGAGGGATTTTGGTGGAGAGCTCGTCTTTTTTTCTCAAAGAGCTGAATTTTGATAATATTTCTCCAAGTAGTTGCATTTTTTCACATGAACACTGATTTTTCTCAGATCATTCCACTAACCTCGTAGCACCCGAAGCTTTGGGTTTTTTTCTCTGCTCCTCCACATGCAGCGATTTAGCGCCAGATCAGGGGAACTTTTTCAAACTCTACAATTGAAGAACAGGGGCTCCTCCCTTCTTCTTTTTTTTTGCCTGGAAAGTGAAGAAAAAGGAGTGAAAAGCCAAGAAGTTAATGTAGATAAATAATAGAGAAGGTGAAGAGAGGCTATAGATATCGTGTTAAAAATAACCCGGGACTCCACCTGTCACTGAGGAGGAGAAGATTCTGCTTCTCTCTTCCCTTTTTTTTTTTCTTATTCAGAGTGAAATGCAGACAAACAACGGAGAAACTTTCCTCTAATCTGTATTGTTGTTATTATTATTATTATTATTATTATTATTATTATTATTATTATTATTATTATTATAATTATTATTATTATTATTATTATTCAAGTATTATTATAATAGGGTTTTATTATTATTCAATTATGAGAAAAAGATGGTGTCCCCCACAGATCAATACAGGACTCACTGATATTATAAAATGCACACACACACACAATATATCAAAAGTATCTCAATTAAATCCCTCCGGTGTCACAGCTGGTAAAAACATGAAGTAGAAACATCTGCCGTGGGTCATTATGTATTCAATGAATATTATTCATTTCGTCCATTAGACATCAATATTGAGAAATTTGTTTTAGGGTCTCATACAAATTGTTTCGCATGAGATGATATATTTCGGCTTTGGTTCTCGGTGAAAGTTGTTGTGGACTGGATTGGCTGCTTTGGGATAATGTGGGCGGGACTTGTGATGATAGACATTTCTCTGGCAGACGGAGGTGAATATGCGTGGCGGCCATGTTGGATGATATTTGACGATGGGAGCCGTCCCAGTGAAAACAAACAGAGCCGTGAACAGACAGCGTCCATCTGTCGGCGGACGCCATGTTGGAACCCGTGTGGCGTCCTGGCGTGAAGCTCCGCCCCTCATCCACGATCAGACGCCTTTCTTTTTTCATCTGTTGAGGCAGAAATATAAGAGAGTTCCCACCAGGCCGAAGCTTCACTTACTCGCACAAACCCCAAAACATCCTCCTGCTTCTGCAGACGTGATTTCCCAGCATGCCGAGTTGCGACTGACACACTTTCTCTGGGTCACGTCCTGTCGGGGGAATAACGGGGTTTTCCTGAGATGAATGACTTCCTGTCTGGTGGTTTCACGTGTTGGACGATCTGTCCGTGTCGGCGCGCTGGGAACACGTATGTGGCCTCGGACGTGTGAAAACAGACCACGACAAACATGTATGCTGTGGGAGGAGTCTATTCCAAATAAGGGATTAAATGCATAATTAGCCGTTTATACTCATTTATGCATGAATATGTCATTAATTCGGACTTCTCTTCTCTCCTCCATGTTTTCCCTCTTCCTGTGACGTGGTCTCCTCCAATCAGGTAAGAACAGGAAACACGCACGCGTCATTTCCTATTAATATTTCATAAATCCTCTGAGTTCCGGCCGCCTGTCGGTGGATGTGAAGGTTTTGTTGTGTTGTGCTGTTTGTCGAGATGTTTGTGAGTCTCTGACCTTTGAGAAAACATTTGACACTGGGCGTGACTCCAAAGAACCTGAGATCCTGAGAGGCCATTATCATAATAATTCTAGATTTGATATTTATAGTTCTGATCAATCTAATATCTCATTTTGATCGACGGTTTAAACATTCGCCTTCCATTTTTATTATTAGCATGAATGAGACGGCCAGGGAGAGAATTGGTCCCTTTTCACCCTTTCATTCACCTTGTTGTGACCTCATGATGACCTCATGAGGACCTTCGCCGTCTTTTTCTGTCTGAGCCGTAAACGGGGTGAACTGAGGCAAAGGCCGATCCATAACCTGACCTCAGAGGAAACACGCGGGCGCCATCCATCCTCCATGTGCACACACACACACACAG
Organism: Colistium nudipinnis; assembly: GCA_016785305.1. Taxonomy (NCBI): domain Eukaryota; kingdom Metazoa; phylum Chordata; class Actinopteri; order Pleuronectiformes; family Rhombosoleidae; genus Colistium; species Colistium nudipinnis. The sequence goes on from JAFBJU010000462.1 coordinate 100,849, forward strand.
TATACGACTGAATATTCTATTCACACGTGTGTGCAGTTCAGGCGGACAAAGGAATAAACGGACTGAATCGTAATGATTTCTTATTGTGAGCAGGTATTTATTTATTATTTACAGTTTTGTACAGAAGAAGAAAACGGTTTGGATCTCTGATTTTGGGGAAATTGGATTTTGACTTGAATCGTTTTTTTGTTTAATACCTGCAGTACGTGACATCAGTCGCGTCTCCAGAGGAAACAAAACGGTGTTGTGTGTGTGTGTGTGTGTGTGTGTGAATTGAAGAGAAGTGCCTTTTATTTAGAAGATGAAGATAATAAACCTGACCGCCTTTATTACAAAGAGAACGAGAACATGAAGAGGAGAAGATGACGTGATCACTCCACCTCTGCTGTTTCCATATGTAGCTGCCTCCCACACACACACACACACACACTCTACCTGCGGGTTTATAACAGTGATTGCGGCATCGTCGTTACATCACCGACTCGTTATATAAATAATACAAATTATATTCAAATCTGTGTCTGTGATGCCTTCACTGACCTCAGGAAACAGAAGTGATGGATTCTAAAGCACTCGTCCGGTTTGAGGGTTTGCTCTCTCTCTCACTAAACACTTCACTCTCTCTCTCTCTCTCTCTCTCTCTAACTCACTCGCTCTCGCTCTCTCTAACTCACTCGCTCTCGCTCTCTCTGTCTCTCTCTCTCTCTCTAACTCACCCTCTCTCCCTCTCCCTCTCCCTCTCCCTCTCCCTCTCTCTCTCTAACTCACTCTCTCTCTCTCTCTCTCTCCCTCTCTCTCTCTCTCTCTA
>JAFBJU010000462.1:105632-118175 GCA_016785305.1 Colistium nudipinnis
CTCTCTCTCTCTCTCTCTCTCTCTCTCTCTCTCTCTCTCTCTCTCTCAGGGCCTTGTACACATATGATGGCGACAGTAATGATTTGACGCTGTCAGCGTCAGGAGGTACGTCCGCTCCTCATGTTGAAATAAACATGGCAGCGTTGTCATGGTAACGTCCCAAATGTCCTGCTGTAACTAACAGTGGAACAGAGAATATATGTATGTCTACAAATATAAATAAATAATATAAACCCAACACGGCATTTCCAGGGTTATGGATTAGGATTGTGTGTGTATGTGTGTGTGTGCAGGAGGCGGCCTGGCAGAGATCACGTTGACCTTTGACAGCGCTCGGGTGATGTACGGTTTCTGCAGCATGAAGGAGCCCTGTGCCACCCTGCCACGCTACATCCTCATCAACTGGGTGAGTCGCCACGGCAACCAGGGGGGAGGAGACAGCTAGGACACACACACGCACACATTGTGAAACGTCCTCAGGGGTCGACTGTTGAAGAGAATATCAGCATCACAGTTTTTAATTCAGCAGTTTATCTCACTGCGTCACTGCGGGGAGACGAGAGGTGGCGACACCCACAGGAAGGAGGAGGGAACTACAGCGTCACTCTCCCTCACACATTTAAACAAAAAAATGACTAATCCATACAAAATGTTCCACATCCTTTGAGAGACCAGACGGGGAAAAAAAAACAGCCTGATTAAACATTCAGGTCGCTCCCCTCGTCTTGTGCTTTTCTGTTGTGTGTGTGTGTGTGTGTGTTTGTCACGTAACTCCGCCCCCTCGCCCTCGCAGGTCGGCGACGACGTCCCAGACGCCAGGAAGTGTGCGTGTGCCAGCCACGTCGCCACCATCGCAGAATTCCTCCAGGTCACAACAAAACGTCTCACACAACCTTTATTTGCACCTTTATTCGCAGCGGTGGTCACACGGGTTGGCGATAATAACATGCTACATACATGACGAAAATTGAGTTTGTATAAGATATTCATTAAGAAGCAGTTATATGCACCACGGTTCACCTGTGGGAGGATCAGAGAGGAGTATGAGTAATACCACCACAAGTGTGTGTGTCATACCTGTAATCCTGGCTGAGTGTGTATTTTTGGATTTTGTAGAGTCGTTAAAAGGATGGAGATCAAAGATGATTTTTTTTCCCGCCAAAGTGCGCGTGTGTGTGTGTTGAAGAGTCATTCTAATAAGTGGCAGTTCTGTCTCCCACACGCAACTTCATCACAGTGACGAGGTTTTCTGCGCCACACACACACACACACACTCTTGATTCCCAGCAAATGAGCAGAAACCAAAAAAAGAAAACACAGATCATTATTGATCACATTGATCGGATAAAATCACATCCTCTCTCAGGGCGTGGAGGTCATCGTGAACGCCAGCAGCCTGGAGGACGTGGAGCCCAACGCCATCGGCCAGCGACTCACCAACGGGACGGCGGGGGGGGCGGTGGCCAGTCCCGTCCTGAGCCGGCTGAAGACCCGGGAGGAGGAGCACGCAGACGTGGTGTGAACAGGCGCGCGCACACACGCACACACACGCTAACTGCGTGGTTCTCATTGTGTCTCTGTTGTGTCTCTGCAGGGGACAGTTTACGAGAAGACAAACGCAGAGGTGGAGATGAAGAAGATCAACCGAGAAGAATTCTGGGAGCAGGCCAAGGTAGGAAGGATGACGAAACATTGCCATATCATACAGTGAGGCTATAAGCTGTGTACAAAACGCGTGTGCGTCTGGTCACGCGTGTGCAGCGTGAGGAGGAGCTGAGGAAGGAGGACGAGAGGAGGAAGGTGGCGGAGGAGCGTCAGCGTTTCGAGGAGGAGCGGATGGAGCTGGAGAGGAAAGAGCAGGAGAACCGAGAGAAGAGGTACAGAGAGAGAGAGCAGCAGATCGAGGAGCACAGGTGAGGAGCCGGGGTCAAAGGTCACCGCACACACACACTGATGCTCCCATTATGAATCACGTTTGTGTGTGTGTGTGTGTGAGCAGGAAGAAGCTGGTGGAGGAGGACGAGGCCCGAGAAAGGTTGCAGACCCAGGCCACCATGGTGAGTGAGACTCAAACACACGCGTGTCCTACCTGAGGACACACGGTACGCATTTTCATCCCGTGTCTCGTTTCCTCGTTTGTGCGTTTCTGACATTTGGCAGAGAGAGTGTGTGTGTGTTTACGAGCACACATGGAAACCTCAGGACGTCCTGTAATCAGCTGTCACATTCCAAACAATAACGTTTCCTCCTCCGCATAATCTGCCAGGATGAAATTATAATCTCACACTGAGGAATTTGAATCTGTACCCAGCATGCAGCATCAGTGGATGAGACTGTAGCGCCTCCCGCTGGTGAAAGTTTCTCCATCTCCTTCTCTGTTTCCTGTCAGGCTGCGGAGGCCAGCCTGGAGGACCTGAACCTGGACAAGAAGGAGACCGAGGTGGAGGTGAGCGCTAATCTGATCCCTCTGGATTAATAACTGGAATTATCAGCTGATTATTCGACTTAAATGATCGGAATTCGTTATTGCATGAATAATCAACGGAAGCCCACAGACGATGTTTGTGTAATCTGGTCAAAGACACACAGGCGTTTCTCTGCTCAGATGTTGAGTAAAATAATCCTAATCCAGAAATTCAAAGTCTCAGATGAATGGATTAAAGTAACAAGGTGAAGACAAAAATCACAGCTCCAATATTAATGATTTGAGGATTCATTATATATTTGTTATTATTATTATTATTATTATTATTATTATTATTATTTTTTATATATTTGTTATTATTATTATTAGTATTATTATATATTTGTTATTATTATTATTAGTATTATTATATATTTGTTTTTTATTATTAGTATTATTAGTATTATTACATTGTCATTATTATTATCATCATTATTATTATTACGTAACTGAGAAATGCTTTTTACAACGACGTAGAAATGAAAGCAACCTGAAGAGGGTGCTTTGGTCTTGTCACGTGTTTATGGCGTGTTCAATGGGCGTTCTCGCGTGTCTCCCCGTGTTTTAATGCGTGTCCAGGAGGCCAAGGCCATCATCGCCCAGCGCTCAGAAAACCCTCGTGAGTTCTTCAAGCTGAAGGAGCGAGCCATGACCATCAGCGTGGACACGTCCCCCGTCTCCGTCCACAGGACAGGTACGCGGCCTATTGGGGATATCGTCTATAATCAATAATCACATTTTATTCACGCGGGTGAAACCCTGAAGATGGAAACCGGCCTCAGAGTCTCAGTTGGATTTGATTTACCTGAACCAAGACCAGTGTTTGAAGGAGAGAGAGAGGAGGGAGGAGACGTGTCAGAATCGGGCCCACACACCTGTTCTTATTCCATGTGGTTGCGTTGCGTGTTGTGCGTCTGCCGTGTTTCAATGTTTCTTTGAAGATTCACAAACTCGGAACGAAAACAAAGATTTGGTTTTATTCTCTGCTGTAAAAGCCCGGCGTGATTTAAAACAACACCTATGTAACCATGGCGACGCGTACAAAGACTTCACTGAGAGGAAAAGAAGGCGGAGTCTGAAAGTGGGCGTGTCCTGCATGCCGTCCACAGTGGACACTAACCTCTTCTCTTCCTGTCTTTCTCTCTCTCTCTCCTTCACCTTTACACTCATGTTTGTTTTCCCTCACTCGCTCGCTCCCTCTCTGTCGTCTTTGGTTGTTTTTTTTTTCCCACAATCCTCTCCGTCTCGTCTGACCATCCCCGCATCTCTCCGTCCTGGTGCGTCGCTTCTTTGTGTCCCCGTCCTCCGTGTGTGTGTGTGTGCGTGTGTCGTCCAGGCCGTTTGGACAGCCCCTTCTTGAGGCAGCAGCACAGTCCCAGCAGCCCCTGTGGCTCCTCCCCCCTGCGCTCCACGCCACACGCACGGACGCAGCACGCCGCCGGTAGGTACACGACCAGAACACTGCAGAAGAAGAAGAAACAGACGGAGGAGTCCAGGTCCGCCTCTGAACCTCAGTGACATCATCAGCGACACCATGACCTCAACAAACACACGAATAATCCACAAATAATCAGCATAACACCATAAACGTGAATGCGTCCGCCGCTGAAAATAGTCCCCAATGAACTTCCTGTTTCCTCTGATCTTCAATCACTGTTCAGCGCGGGCTAAGCTAGCAGGCTAACCGTCAGTCGCATGGTTGTTTGTCTGTCGTCGTCTGCTCGTCACTTTATTTTTTGGTTTTAATTGATTGGAATCCAATTCATTTTCTCTCAGTGAAAGTAGAATCTCACCTCCCTCCTCTTCTCATCCTGGAGCTCATGCTTCTTCTGATCCTTCATCACAAAGACACACACACTCTTGCGGCGACTGTGAGTTTGTGTCTAAATCGTTTTTCCGCCTGTTTGAAGGAACTTCGACCTTTGACCTTTGCTGGTTGACTTCGCTGTTGTCGTCTCTGAGTTTAAAGTGAATCGTCTAAGTTGATTGATGTCTGAACAAAATACGGAGTGATCACAAGGTTTGGGGACGTGACCGCGGTGACTTGAATGAACTGCAGCATCATTCGGGGTTCACAGATGTGGACAGATGTTTGGAAACATCAGGAAACATCTCCAGCTTCTGTGTCTGGGCCTCCCGGAGGATTTTTTTTTGTGATGTTTGGTCTTTTTGTTTCTTCAGGGGAAGATGATGACGACAACGCGGCGAGCGCGGAGCGAGTGGTCGCCGCCGTGTCGCCCATTCCGAAAATAATCACCACGTCCATCAGAGAGGACTCCGGCCGGGAGGACGAGGACGCCAGAGACGCGTGGGGTGAGAGGCGCCGATCATCATTTTCATCATGGTGTGATATAATAATATGACAAACGTTTGGATGATGATGTCATCGCCGATGTCTTGGCGGCGTCCCTCAGATCCGGAGCCGAAGCAGAAACCTCCGGTCCAGGAGTCCACGTCCAAACCGGTGCAGAGCGTGGCCCCTCAGGCCCGGGACACGTCCGGGACGGACAGCCTGGTCGATCTGTGGGACGGCAACAAGGCTCCGCCCACAAACCCTGCCCCCGCCGCCCCGTCCTCCGCCCTGGTGGACCTGATGGGCGACGCCGTCCGGCCTCAGCCGCTGCTCAGCTTCGACGAGCTGATGGACGGCACCTTCTGCTCGGCCGCCGGCGCCGAGGACGACCCGTCCAGCCTGGTGGACGTGACGGGCCCCGACCAGATGACCCTCAGCTACCAGCATGCACTGCAGCACGCGTCCGGCGAGGGGCGGGAGCTGGAGGACGGACCCCTGCTGATGACCAACGGGGAGACGCTGCTGAAGGAAGGGATGCAGGTCGGAAAGGTCAACGGGGTCAAACTCGGATTTCAGTCTGTTCACTCGCTCATGGTGGTTTTTCCGTCTCTGTTCTTATAGGCGAGTGAAGGTTACTTCAGCCAATCACAGGAGGAGGAATTCGGCCAATCAGAGGACTCCTCAGCCAAACCGGCGCCGGTCTTTTATAACAAGCCGCCAGGTGAGAGACGCTGGCTTTTTTCTCACACTCCGACAATAATAATAATAATAACAATAATATTAATATTGACGATAATGATAATAATAAACGTGTGTTTTCAGAGATTGACATTACGTGCTGGGACACGGACCCCGTGGTGGACGATGAGGACGACTGACCGACCAATCGGACGCCTCCCACCGGACCAAGAAGGAAGTAGGAAGTGCGCTTCATGAAGAAACAGATTTTTTTTTTTTTTTCTAAAAAAAAGAAGAAAAACAAAACACAAACAAAGAAAAAAAAAGAAAAAGTAATAATGATAACAAGTCTTGCATCAAAACGACTTCTGTATAATCTTTTAGAGCGAGTAGCCACGAAAAAAAACAAAGGCGGATTGATTTCAAGCTCTTTTTTCTGTGTGTTTGTTATTTTATTTATTTGTTTCTTTTTCTTTTTCGCTACGCAGATGTGATAGCTGAGAGCTGGGGACTTTTTTTTCGTGACGCGTTAACGTAGCGCACCGCTGCCTATTAGAGACGACGACGCCCCTCGTCTGTAGTGCTTTAATAATTCTCCTATAAAACTAATCCAGTGGATCATGACATATATCTCCCTTCACTCTCTCTCTTTCTTCTCCTCTTTTCCACCCCCTCCCTCCCTCCTCCGCGAGTCACTTAATCTTGTATTTAGAGCCTCGCTCGTCCGCGCCGGGAAACCAAGAGGGTGAAATCTTTATTTATTCTGGTGAATGTTCCGAAGCTGTGGCTCCTTTTGACCTTTTTCACTCCTTTTGTATGATTTGACTTCTGAATTCAAGATTAAATGGCTTGTTAATCCGGAGCGGTGCACTCTTCTTTATTTCCTCCTCCGGGCCTGAATCCCAAATCCCAGCCCGTCCCTCGGGCGTGACTGTCGGTGGGTAAAATCCTCTCCATCATTTCTAAATATTATTCCTATGTATTATATTTTCCCTCCTTCCCTCTTAGTTCTCGTCTGCTTGTGCTTGAGTTTTGTTTCCTGGCCACTAGATGTCCTCCCAGTGTCCCCTGTGGTTTGATTTCTCCACTTTAGGACATATCATGATAAAAATGAGGATCATTGACATGAATAATCATATGCATTTCCAGTTAAAAAAATCACTATTAATGACTTCTATTTCAGATGTAATGATTTTCTTTGATTTTTGTGAGATGAAGTTGGAAGTATTTCAATTTTCAGAGTGATCATTAATGGGTGTAAAAATGAAGGAGGAGGAAAAAGACCACAAGAACAACAGGCGATGACCAGAGAAATAAAAAATGATAAACGGCTGTGAAATGATTGGTATGAACATTTCACATTGTTTTCTTTCTTGGTATTTTTCATCATTTTTTGGTCTAAATAGATTCATTCTAAAAGTGTTTGTCCTTCCATCAAATTCTCTGCTTTTCAGGAACGTCCAAACGGACGGAGGCGTCTGAGTGCAACACGTAAACAAAAGGCCGACACACACATTTCATTCAGGCGCAGCCACTGCGTTACACAACGCTCAAGAATGTGACAAAAACTCGTAAACACACAAATAACACCCGACGTAAAAAAAGTTTCCAACTTTGGTTTGAAAAACATTCTATGCGGTGTTAAAGACAAGCTATTTATTGATTCTATTGTTATTGACCTTCATTTATTTTTTCTGAACCAAGTACGACTACAATGTGCCATTTTTTTTTTTCAAAGAGGGAAAATATTTTTGAATTAAAGGCAAAATCAGGAGAAAATGGACTCGACCGAACAGGAACCAAAATCAAAGGGCGCTGCCTCAAAGTTACTTTTTTTTTTTTCAACCAATCGGGTGAACTTTGGGGATCATGTGACTGAAGACGATGATTGACAGCTGTTGAGTTTTCCTCAGGTGTTTTCACTCAGGGAATCAGAAACAACACAGACAGACATCTCCTGAAGGACCAAAATCCTGGAGCTTCTTCAGCTGGTGAGAAACGTGAGATTTAAATCCAACTTTGTGTTATATTGCGTTTCCTCCAAGATGTGAAATGAATTTTAATCCTAAAATGGTTCATTTCCTGCACAGAGAAGAATCATCGTGTTCCAGACGGACAGGACGGAAGGTAATTCCTACTTTTGGGTTTAAATGTCTTTATTTTGACTTGCACACTATGAACTGTGGGTAATTTCCCTCACACACTGGATATGGCGGTTACTGGCGGCAGCGTTGGAAACCTCTGTGTTTTTAAGCCTTAAATGTTATTTACAGTCGGTGAAGAGATTAAAGTTGGGACTCTGAGAGGAGGATGGTAGTCGGTGCCCGGCGGTTGCCGTGGTGACGTGATGGATGGGCTGACGTTCCCTTTTCTAGCGCATGTAACCTTGTTGCCGTGGTAACGAGGGTTTTCCTTGTGGTAATGTTCAAAAGTTTCATCTTTTCAATCCCAGAATGAACTTTTATATTCGGCTTTTTAGAAAAAGTCCGTTTTTACTTTTGTAGAAACCTTCGTCTGTAATGACGGAAGATATGAATCATTCGGAATGGATGAGACATTTAGGTCTTTGGTAGACGTTCTTTCTAGAAATCCCTGTGATTATTGAGCAGCGGCTTTGTGTTTCTGTCTCTCGACGTGACCTTCAGGCTGAGTCATCAGTTCACCCACAATCCTTTTCCTCCAGGCTGAGAAAGAATATTTTTGTGAAGGTGTGAACATGAAATGTTTGTCATCAGGTGTGAATCCCGAGTCTGTGATTTATTTGTTTTCGCCTTTGGCTGCAACTCCACCTGAGCTGCCAAAATAAACGTGAGTGGACACGCGCTTATTTTCATTTTAAAGTCGAGGTTAAAATATACTTTTTAGTTTTGCTTTGACGGAATGATGAGGAGAATTCGCCTGCAGACGATGTTTTAATTTCACAGAAGAAAAGTCATTTGTCACAAAGCTTCAATCAAATTAAATTAGTTCAAAATTCGATTTTTTTTTTTACATTACGTTCCTCTGACATCCTCCCAAGAGCACCAGCGGGTCCTCGACCTCCAGGCTGAACTCTGAGGGTTAAAGCGTTTTGGTCCTCGAGAAGAGACGCGCTGTTCAAAAACATCAGAGCAGATAAAAGAGGAGAGGTCGTCGTGGGCAACAGACAGTTCCCGGGAGCCATGGCAACAGCAGACTGGTACAATGGGCGAGCGATGGAGAGAGTGAGGAGGGGAGGGGGGGAAAGAAATAAGCAGCTGCGCTCGACTCCACGAACGGAACCATCAGATCAGCTCAAGGAATCGAACCCATGACGCCTCTGACCTTTGACCTTTGAATCTCTCTCTCTCTACTATATCTGGAGCTGTGAACGAGTGAGCAGGAGACGAGGCAGGTGGACAGGAAGTCCACGTTTAGCATTTCCTGTTTGAGGCTTTTCTGAGACGCACCGATTGTCTCAGGCCGGGGCTAAACTGCCGTGGTCCGTCCCAGCAGGGGGAAGGCCGTGGGCAGGCCGCACCCAGGCTCCGCCCCCCTCAGGCCCTGGAACACCTGCAGCTCTCCTTGGAATCCTTGAAGTCCCTGTATTCCGACGTGCTGCGTCCTGGGCTCTCGGCGGGGCATGGTTGCCATGGCGGCGGCTTGCAGCGAGGTGGGCGGGGTCAGGTGGGCGTGGCTGAGGTCCATGTTGGAGAGGAACTGTCCGAGGGAAGAGGGGAGGTGTATGAGGGAGGAGTAGCCCCGCCCAGGGAACACGCCCCCCGCCTGCAGCTTACTGGTCACGGACGTGGAGACGGGGGGCGGGTCCTGAGCTTCCCCGAGGGGCGGAGCCGCCGGCCGGAAGGGGACGGCCTCCAGGAAGGTCCCGCCCCTCGGGTCGGCCAGGACCTCGCTGTAGGGCGGAGGAGGGTCTTCCATCAGGACGGCGTCCTCGTAGCAGGGCGGCTTCCCCAGGAGGTCGGCGTCTGAAACTGAGACAAAAATACTTTCAAACTAAATAACTTGATCGAGATTGACGATGATCAATAATCGATCGATTCATGGAGTCACTGAGCGGTTTTTTGGCTTCATCATCGGGACAATTTCAGCGGAACGCCCGAGTTCTTCTGCACAGGAACTAATATAAAAGGAGTTGATTTTTATCAAGTGCGATTCAAAGTAGGCAACTGGACTGGTTGAAGACGTCTCTCATCCCAGAGGCCAATCAGAGCATGAGTACCTAGTCAGAGGACCATTGTGTCAAACCTGCAGGTCGTTGGCCATCTGGCCCAGATTCAGGTTGTGGGTTTCGCCCGAGTCTAGGTGTAGATGAGGGTCGTTGGTTTCACCTGAGCCTTTGAGTTGTTGTTCTTGTTCTTGGTTACCTTCCTGATATTACCATGACCTGGATGACTGAGAACCTCCACAGACGAGTCCATTTTTATTTACAGCTTCTTTTTGCAGGCCTGTGAATCCGATCAATAATCTTCCACCTTCACCAGACCTGAAATATAAATTGTAAATAAATACATTTATCTCGAGCAGCTTTTGGAAATAAGGAGAAATGAAACCAGCACACTGTCGGCGTCTTGAGTTTGCACCTGGAGACTCGTGGATCCAAAACCTACAGGATGCTTTAAATAAACATCTGCACGGAAACATACGTGGGACGTTTCCACGGTAACCGACCCAGAAAGGCTCAGTCTGAAGCGGGACGAGTGGGACGCAGTGATTTTGGCGGCGAACCGTAAACTGCAACGAGCAACTGAACCACTTCCTGGATCCAACATGGAGGACAGGAAGCGAAGGGACGTTCCTGGGGCTCTGATGGTGGTTGGATCTGGTTCTCAGGAAATAAATCTGAAGTTTGAATCCCTCTCTCTTTCGCTTTCTTCTTCTTCTTCTTCTCTCTGGTTTTTGGCGCTGGTGTTGTTGCCTCCACAGGCACCGCCCACATCTCAGCAGCAGCTGTCACCATGACGACCTGCGGTGGGGGGGGCTGAATCTCTCACATGCGGATTCTTTCTGACTTCACTTTGATTTTACCCTTTTTTTGGGGTGGAATTCAATTCACATTTGGCATGAAGATGAAACCATATTTGGAGGTGGATGGAGACACGATGGACTTTGTGACCTCTGAAGAAACCAAAAAAAAATGAGAAGAAGCTCTCAGGAGCCCGTGGGCGGAGTTACCTGGCATGCTGACCCAGGTTGCTTGCGGCAGAGGGTGAGGAACCAGCAGAGGAGGCGGGGCCAGGGTGTGAGGAGGCGGCGCCAGGCTGCGAGGAGGCTCCCTGGGCAGCGGCGGAGGCGCAGGTGCGGGCGGAGGCGTGAAAGCCGCCGGCCGACAGCCGAGCGTCTCCGCGCTGCGCGGACACTGCTCCCGCAGACGGTCGTCACGGCGACGCTTCAGTCTGCGCTGCAGGAAGCTGCAGAAACAGCAGAGCATGACCACCACGGCCCAGACCAACCAGAAGCCGGCGAAACAGGCCAGGAAGGTGGAGGTGCCCTGTGACATCACCATGACCAGGACGCGGCGGGTTCAGGGTTAACGATGCGTGGCTCCAGCGTGCATCACTGTCGGAGGGCAAAAAAAAACCAAGGACGGATTGACGAGGTTCCAATTAAAAAGGGTCTGGAAATGAGAAACGTTCTGAGGGGGAATTCATTTCAATCTTCTTTCTATTTCCAAGTTGTTGAAACGTGAATTGCCAGCAGGAAATGAAAGAAATACATATATTTCTACTTCCTGGTTCCAGATGTCGGAGGAATAAACTCCAGCAGCTTTCAGATGTTTTCTTTTTCTCTGAACTTTGGTCCCAGAGGGAAAAAAAATATGAAAAACAGAAGTTTGAAGGAAACAAAGGTCACATGATCCCAGGCGTCGTCCAATCAGGAGCCAGGGAAGCGTCAGGGTCGATGCGTGGGTCCTCGTGGGACGGTTCACGCAGCTGGTCGCCCTCAGGCCGCGGTCAGGGGGCGGAGCCAAATTCCTCCTCTGCGTCCCGCCGCTCTGTCGTCAGCCAATAACAACACTGGGTTACAAATCTCAGCTGCTCACTCCGGATTCACAGTGATATGGAGAAACAACCAACACACACACACACAGGTGTGACGTGACAACATCCCAACGACACAACGTCAAAACTCAGAATGAGGAGAGGAACCGTCCACCACAGTTTGTTGTGAGTTGGAATTTACTCAAATATCTTCACAACCTGAGAGAGGAAGAATTAAAGAGAGAAAACCAAAAAACCTTGTCTCCACGTCTCCTTGTTTCCTCCGTCAACACTTTTCACTCAGGGGGGAAAAAAACTCAGTATCTGAATTGGATGAAAACTTTTTTCGCAGAAACCTGAAACTAAAGGTCAGATCTTTTTTGGCGTGTATTGTTGTGTTGTGTTAAGTGTCCTCGCAGAACAATATTTTTTCGATTTTAGGTTTACATTTTTTTTTACGATTCATCCTCTGAGGATCATGAACCTGTGGACTTTTATTTCTTGGAAAAGAAATCATGGAATAAATAAAACCTGAATAGACAAAGCTGTAAAAAAAATAATGCTCCACTCAAGTATCAAAAAAAGATACACATCTGAAATAATGATACAAATATTTAAAAAAAATGCACAATCAAAAAACACGACTATGAACCTTCAGCACTTCCATGTATTCCTAAATAACCATTTCGTGCTCTTCACTGTAGGACGCAAGCGCGCGCACGCACGCACACGCACGTCCTCTGTCTGTTTAACGCCTTCAAGTGAATCTGTCCCTAAACGCGCGGATCGATTCTGTCGTGACCGATTCGCCGTCATTTCTGCGCCTGACAATAAAGACCAATCGTCACATTCGTTCCTGATCGATAACAATCGATCCTCCTTCAATCAGCGGCGGATGGAGACGTGCGTGTCTTTTGCCACTCACCTTTATTTCTCCGTCTCTCTCTCTTTCTCTCTCTCTCTGCCGAGGCGACGCACAGATTTATTCTCCAGACTAAAAACTGTCCCGTCTGTCTCTCTCTCTCTCTAACTCTCTCTCTCTCTCCCTCTCTCTCTCTCTCTCTCTCCCTCTCCCTTCCCTCTCTTCCCCTTCCTTCCCTCCTTCCTCCCCTCCCCCCCCCCTCCCTGCCTGCCCTCCCGCCCCCGCCGCC
>JAFBJU010000462.1:118743-147467 GCA_016785305.1 Colistium nudipinnis
CTCCCCCCCTCGTCCTCGCCCCCCCTCTCTCTCTCTCCCCCCCCCCCTCTCTGTCTTTACTGTGCGTGTGTGATGCAGTCTGATCTCGTGTATCGATCAATTTGACCCAGTTGCATGTTCTCCTGAATAATTGTGATTTCTAATTATTGATGAGTACAGACGGAGAATCAGCCCTTATGGAAAAGGAAAACATCCAATAAATGATTTCTTTTCTGTGATCAATATCCGCTGATACCTGACCACAGGTGTTGGGATGCACGTGACACCAGCGGCTAATCAAACATGACGCTCAGTGAGGAAAAAAAAAAAAAGATTATTGATCATTGTGTGTGTGCGCGGTGGATTCGTCTCATTTAAATCCCTCCTGAGTTTGGGTTGCCATGGCAACACCATCAGGCACGATTTTCATCAGCTGTTAATGTTTCTCTCTTTGATCTTCACTCATCAGACAGACAATAAAATCTGCTCTGTAAGGTCTCTGCTGAGAATAACACTCACAGCTCACTCTTGCTTCGTTATTATTATTTCTTTTAGGCTGAGATGAACACAGAGGGAGACTCTGTGAGGAGTGAAAGGTGAAAGGTCATTTTTGGAATCACCGGCATTTGACGTTTACCATGAAATAAAAGGGTGAGGAAAGAGACAAAAAGAGAGACTCCGAGTCCATTTCCTCCGCCTGAAAAATCACACGCCAGAGTTTATTTCTTCAAAAATTCAAATCTGATGCAGTTTATGAGTTAGAAAAGCTCGTGATTTTAATGGAGGTTTTTCTTTTTCTTTTTTATCTCTACTGGTGCAGCTATTTCTCTCCGGATTCAGCCTGAGATTCATCACAGCTGATTCACCGCAACACAACAGGTACAAAATAACATCTTTTATTGAAGAGGAATTCATTTCTGGGGAATTTGTTGCCAAGATACAAAATGTCCACAGAGGATGAAATCCATTAAATAAACAGTTTGACCTAATTGCTCAAAATCAATATGCCAGCCGAGACATTTCCTGTTGTGTCGCCGTGTTGCATGATGGGTAATCTAAGAAAGATTGATTTCACATAAGAATAATTCACTTTACTTCACACACTGGGTCACAAGGATTCTAAAAAAAAAAGTGAAATAAGTATCTATTGGTCCCAAGGGCTCATGGGAATAATCTGTGAAATATTATGAATCAGGAAACACATTTTTGACGAATTTGGTTACATGAGAATTTTATATTTTTCTCCATTATTTTCCGGTCGAGTTTTTGTGAAAGACAAGATGTTTCCTTGAAAAGCGCTTTTATAGCCAATCGGAGAAAGGATGAGACATCTCTGAATGAAGATTTTGCTCATTATGCTGAAGCCGGTTCCTGCGTGCGAGGTTTGTTTATTTCCTGTTCACACCTTCAGACTTCTTTACACATTTCAATGTGTTCCATCTTTGAATTTGACGAGAACTGTTCTCATTGTTTGCAAATCTTTCAACGTTTAGAGCAGTGTTTTCTTTGGGGAAATGACCCTTTGGGGCCTCCGCGCTGCATTTGTCCCAAGTTGGTTCCCCGAAAGGTTGAAAGGAATTGGTGGATCAAAGTGACGGTGGCAGATGGTTTCTTCCCCGTCGACATCAAACACACCAGGTGAGCAAGGTCAGAGGTATTTTATTTGAATAGCTTAACTCAGAGGCCAAAGCTGGTTTGAAGAAGACGTTTCACTGAAGACAGCAAGCAGCTTCACATTCTCTCCTGGATCGTCGGAGAATAAAACCTGAGCGATGCGCAAATTCCGATCCTCTCCATTGATTGATTATTATCCGACTCCTTTTATTGTGCTCAGCGACGAGAAGAAAATCAACGTTTTATTCCTGGTAAAACGGTTTCGTTTTCCCGAGTCAAAGCTCGGCCGTTGGGATGGAATGATTATAATCTCATCGGCGGGCGAGGATGATGATGATGATGATGATGATGATGAAGATGAGGGTGAAAATAAAAAGGAGAGAGAGAAACTGAAGCTGCGCTGATTGTCTCTCAAAATCCATCAAGAGTGGGAAAAAAATTAAAAACAACATTATTATAAAAATATCTGCAGGTGTAGACCCCGTGGCTCTGACGTCACCGTTATTATTATTATTATTATTATTATTATTTCAATTCATAATGTCCCAGCAAACAGAAAGAGGAATTAAATAGAAAAGTGAAGTGGTCACAGCGTAAAGATTTCGTCCCGACGTACCCGCAGCGTCTAAGAAAGGCACAAACTGCGTGGAAGCAAAAAAAGAAAAAAAATTCACTGGACTTAAAAAAAAAGAAAAAACTCTGCGTGTGTGCGTCTGTGGACTCACACACTTTAAATAACATGAAACAATGTGTGAATGCTGAAAATATACATTCAGAGATAGAACTATCTTAAAAATACAAATGTGCAAAAGTCGTAAACAAATCAGATCCTGTGTGTGCGTGTGTGTGCGTGTGTGCGTGTGCGTGTGTGTGGGTCACAGCCTGTTGGGCTCCTCGTCGCTGCCGCTGCAGTTTCCACAGCAGTCCTGCACAGACACGCACAGAAAGATATACAAACCTGATGAAATCTGCAGAGTTGTGTCGTTTTGACGAAGGTGTGTTTTTTTTTTTTTTGAAATGTGTCTAATCCGAACGAAAATATGATATAAATGTGTAAAATCTGTATTTCAAGCGGGGGAAGGATTTTGTCGCTTGGACTCGCGGATCTGAAGGGATTTTAGGGGCAGCTGTGTTAAGCTGAGATTTAATGCGGAGAATGAAAGGTTTGGGGATGAAGCCCCGCCCCCTCAGAGGAGGGGTGCCCGGGGGACCCACCTGGCGTCCAAACAGCCTCATCAGGACACCCTTTTTGGGGACGGGGGACGGCTGGCCTCTCCAGTCCAGGTCTGGGGGAACCGTGCCGTCCGGCTGGAACACGTTGAGCTCCGTGAAACACTCGGTCTCGATCATCTGCGGAAATAAATCCATAATCCGGGTTTTTTTTTTTCATCTCAAGCTAAAAAAACAAACTTTGCCGGTGTTTGCGTTTTTCTGCTGCGTGCGCCTGGCGCGCCTGACCTCGTGTTGCCAGGGAATAGAGACGCAGCCTGTGGACACTTTGCTGTAGAAGGATTCGTCTTTCGGTTCCAGCTCGACTCCTTTCACTGTGGAGAACTGCTCGATGTCCAACACGTCCTTACAGTAGATGGCCTGAGGCTGAGCGCGCGCACACACACACACACACACATTTTGGGGCTGGCAGAAGGTGATTTCACGCCAGGCGTTTTTCGGGCGCTTCTCAGACTCACGTCGGGGACGAAGGGAACCTGAAGCATTCCGGCCTCCAGCCGTTTGAAGTTCAAGGAGCGGAAGAGGGGGTGACCTTTGACCTCGGAGGCTCCGCTCCCCTGGCAGCCAATCCTCTCTGCCGGCTCTTTGGCCAGCAGCTGGGAATGAAAACATATGGGGACACGTTTACACGCGCAGATGTGGAGGATGGAACATCGTTGACATTTGACCTCAGAGACTATTGATATCCCCCTCCTTGGGCTCCTGGGCCGACCCCGGCGGCGGCCTCTCACCCTCCTGCACAGGGACTTGGCGTCTGGGCTGAACTTGCCCGAGTAGCTCTCCTCCACCTCCTTGACCAGCCGCTCCACCTCCTCCCTCTTCATCTTCTTCTTCCTCTGCTGGAAGGGCGACTGGCCCTCGATCATCTCGTAGAGCAGGCAGCCCAGGGCCCACCAGTCGGGGCTGAAGGTGTAGCGCTCGTTCTGCACCACCTCCGGAGCTGCAGGGGGCACGCACGCACACACACACACACACAGGGCAATTGCGAAGGTCAGCGAGATCTTATCTTAATATGGTGCGGATTCAAGTGAATCCAAATGTCTGAAACGGGGGTGGACGGCGTCCTTTGCCTGTCCTCAAGGTCACACGTGACTCACCCATGTAGCCCACGGTGCCCACCCGGCCCTTGATGGTCTGTCCCTCGGGGACGTGGACCGCCAGACCCAGGTCTGAGATCCTGATGTGACCTGGACACCAAAAACACCGAGCTTCAGGATCGACTCACTTTGAGGTAAACATCGTCACGGCAAATTTGTCTTTGATTGGAGTCGTTTGATAACGAGGAGCATCTTCGCTTTGTCCCAAAGACTTGATCTGATTTAAGGATCCTTCACATTGATCATCAGCTCCAAATAAAATATAATTACATCTTGAATTATTTTTTTCTGGAATTAGAGTCTGATTGCAGCGTGTTGATTAAAGTCTTCAGCAGAGGACAACACCTGACTCTTGAGAACTCGGGCGTGGCGGGATGTTGCTGGAGCAATATTTGTCTCGGGTCGATAATAGGGCTCATTTGAACGGAATTTTATTGGGCGCCGAATTTAACGATTTTTGAAAAAAAGCAATATTTGGGGATTCGAAATCTGACATTAGAGGATTTTTTTTCTCACCGTGGTCGTCCAGCAGGATGTTTTCTGGCTTGAGGTCCCTGTGGGACAGAGAGAGGCGGGGCGACAGTGAGCGGCGGGACGCAGAGCCAACGGGACGGGACGGCGTCCCCTCACCTGTAGACGATGCGCTCCCGGTGCAGGTCCTCCAGGCCGCAGCAGATCTCCGCAGAGTAGAAGACGGCTCGGGTCTCCTCGAAGCCGGCGTCGCCCATGTGGTAGATGTGGAACTTCAGGTCTCCTCCGTTCATCAGCGTCAGGACCAGGCACAGCGCCTCCTTGGTCTCGTAGGCGTACGCCAGGCTCACCTGTGCGCAGGTCACGCTCAAAGTCAAATATGTAGTCGCGTTTCTCACAGAGAACAAAGTCAGGAGGAAATCTGCGAAAAATCTTTTCACTCTTCAAATGACTAAAAAGGCCCCAAAAAAACGAAAATCCCCACATATTCCGATTTCCAATATTATCGGTGCGGTGGTTTCCTTTGTAAAAAGACTTTGCAGATTTAATTTCGCTTTGGATCAATAATCTGAAATAGGATCATCGATCATTGGTGTGGAAACCTTCCTGAAGAGAAAATAATCCTGTACTGATTCTCCTCTAACTTGGAGGGGAATCTGAAACGGCTCCATGTTTGTGGTTTTGCTGCCCCCTGGTGGACGGAAGTGGAACTGCTTTGTAACGTGATCTTTTTCTGAAATGCTCTGATTGATCAGACAAAGGATTGGAGGATAACGTTCTCCAGGCTTCATGGTCTAACTTTACTGAGCTGAGTGTAAATGAGGGCTGGGATTTTATGGCGAATGCTCCAGTGGTTGCCCGCATCGTGATCTTTTCCGTTGTCCGCGAATTTACATTTTAAACTGGAGAGCCAAGTAGATGTTTAAAGGCGGGGCCGATCTCCTACCACAAATCGGCTGTTGACCTTCTCCAGGATCTGTTTCTCGTTCAGCGCCATGGATTCTCCTTTGCGCTTCTTGATCCTCTTCTTCTCCAGCTTCTTGCAGGCGTACATTTTCCCCGTGGCTCGGACCTGGCACGCACACACCTGCGGACGCACGACCGCAGCCTGCTTTAGCGCCAGCTGCGCCATTCAATTCAACAATGGGCCAACCCAAAAGTCTTCCACCAGCGTCATTAGGGTTGGAAAAGAGGCACAGACGTGAAGTGGAATCCCTCTAAATAACTGTCACCGTACCTGTTGTTTGAGCAGAAAATGAGCTTTCTGCTTTTTGTAGTAATCAGGAGGGAATTCATGTCCAAAGAGTCGCGGTATCAATCATCCAAGTAAAGCAAACTAAAAAGGGTTTCACGTTTCTCCAATTTCTCTCTGTACTTCCTTGGATGAGAAACGTTGCTTTGATGGATCTGGGACAAAGGGCAGTTTGTGGAGCGTCTGGTTGTGGAATGTGGTTTCTCAGTATAAAATATTACGCCGGCTATTTCTTTTCTTCCCTTCCCCTATATCTCCTGACACCATGAGACCAGGATAGAATTAGGAACCTTGTCGCTTCAGGAGCCGAGGAGAAACAAAACCGTTTCTGTTCAAGGAAGTCAAAGGTCAAGACTTTTAACATTTAATGGAAAGATGCGGTTCGTTAACGGGCCGATGCGATCGGGAGCCTGCATCATGAACTACTTCCTGTCAGAGAGGAAACGTGTAGGAAAAAACGCGACCTCTATCCTTATACTGCTGTCCATTTTAAATTAATAGAATAGAATATCGCTCTTTTATCCAGTTTGAATAAACTCAGCCTTCCGCCTATTAGCGTCAATCGCAAACAGAGAACGCGCGAAATAACCCCCAAAAAAGGACTCACCTCTCCAAAGCCTCCTTTCCCTAAAACTCGGTACTGTCGGAATGTGTTCTTGGTCACCGGTTGTCTGTGAGGAAGAAAATGAATGATCGGGTCATCACACGAGGGGTCCACACAACATGGAAAAAGAACAAGGATAATCCCCCCAAAAACGGAGTTCTTATAGTCGAAATATAAATAAACAACATCATGATGTATTTGGAATTCAAAGCTGAAAAAACAAGATCTTTTTCGCCCTTCAGATCCGTTATTTCCCGGCTCAAGAGGATGTGGAACAAACAGTTTTCCTCCCGGCGGACGCTTTGGTGTAAATGAAAAATCTCCGGAGAGAATGAAAAGTCGCTGAGTCATCAACATATTAATAATCTTCAGCTGCTTGTTGTTCACCGTTCATTTGTGTTGCTCATCATCATCGTTCTTCTCTCTGACTGATTTATATTCTTATTATTGAAATCAGTTTGAATTGTCGCTGATTTGCGGTTCAAGTGGAGTCGCTCATACGTGACGCGTGAGGAGCTGCGGTACGGCTCTGACCTTCACGTGTTCAAAAGAAAAAACGCCGCTTTGATTTAACAATCCTCCTCTGTCCAGATCAGAAGAAGAAGAAGAAGAAGAAGAAGGGCATTCGTGTGTTCATCGTGAGCCTGGAGACTCATCTGAGCGATTTTTTGGATGTTCTCACTCCTGACCCGAGAGCTGCTGACGCACTGTGAAGAAAGACGCTCTATACGGGAAATAAAGATCGTCTTATTAATATTATCGCTGTACTGGACACGAGGCGCTGGGTTTGATTGGAGATGCATTAACAGCTGATCCACAGCATATTTGGCGTATTATTATTGAACGCATGCCAAGAAATGTCTCCTATTTCTTTTTCCATGAGTGGAAGATTTGAATAGTTACGTTCCGAATCAGAATCCGCTGTGGGAGCCACAGTTCCTCGTCCTTTCTTCAGACTTGCGTGGATTGGGCTCTGCTGAGACGCTCGTCCCGACACAGTGCCACACACCTGACACATCCCATAATAGCCACTAGGGCGGCTCTGAGGGGGAAGTGAGCAGCTGCTGCTTTCTTCGCATTCAGATCCTCACAAAAACCACATGTGGGAACGTGCACATGTTGTGCGTCTGGGTGCGGGTGCACAAATGAAGGTTGTGGATTGGCCGCCCGACATTGAGCAACTTTGGAACGCTGACGTCGCTCTGAGTCAGTCCACCCGAGGACACGCGCGCTGAGCCTGTCTGGACCTGTGCGTGTGTGCGTTTACCTCTCCAGCCATTTCCACTGCAGGAACCTGTTGTAGTACATGCTGTCCAGGTAGTCGGCGAAGGGCGCCACGGACAGGAAGCCGTGGATGAGTCTGGGAACGGCACCGGCTGGAATTAGTCAAATGCTGGAGCTCCACAAATGAAGAGCATAACGGCATGGAAATCGTGGTTCATCATCTCACTTGGTGCAGTCGCAGAAGAGCTCCTTGCAGGCGTCCTGCTGCAGCCGGCCGGCGCACTCCGCCGCCATGGCGTCCTCCACCTCGGGCACGTGGTCCTCCGACTGCACCACACACACACACACACACACAGTGACTCGGACTCTTTTTCTTTTCGTGCAGCACTAATTTCATGGATTTGATTTGGGACGCGTTCATCATCTCTGTCGCTTTATTGAATATGAATTCATTTTCTCCGTCTTTGGGGCGAGAAAAGGAAAATGAAAGCACGAATGAAGCCGTGGAATAAACGACAATAAAAGTGGCCCAAAGGCTTTTCCCCGTGCTCTGCTTTCTTTGTTTTTTTAGAAGCGCCGACCTCACCTTTGTGTCAAAGTATTTGCGGAGCACTTCCTGTCCGCTCTCCTTCCTCTTCTCGTCCGGAGCCACTTCGTAGTCCGCCTGCACACAAACGTTTTTCAAATGTCGAAATGAGCCATGAAAAAAAAGAGGAGAAGGAATCTGGTTATAGCATCCTCTTTGCCCCCCCCCCCCGACTGGAACCAGCTGAGTGCTTCCACCTCCGGCTGTAAACTGACTCCCCCGACTGGAACCAGCTGAGTGCTTCCACCTCCGGCTGTAAACTGACTCTAAGTGACAGTGAGACGGTGTAAATCTGCTTCTGAGACAGGAAGTGGTCTGAGGACCAAGGAGGAGGCCGTGGCGCTTTGTTTGTTTTTTGTTACTGTGCTTCAATCCGTGTTACCTCGTTAACTGAGACATTCCCAAGGTCCCAGATATGGGAATATTACAATCTATACCGCGCTTTTCATTATGATGAGACGCAGATCCTGAAAAGGGAAACACACACACACACACACACACTCTTCTCACCACAGCATCCAGGAACTTGACGCAGCGTCTCAGTTCTGGTCGGGTCTCACAGAATCGTCTGAACAGAGAGCGTCCGATGGGCTGGCGCTCACACAGGCTGCTGTAGTCCTTCTCTGCGCGCACACACAGAAAGGAGGCTGGGTTAGAAACCTTCCCGGGAACAAGAAATCGAAACATCCTCCGTCAGCTCCCCTGGTTACCGTGGAAACGACCCCATTTCAATGTCGTGACCTAAAAGGATCATCTGAGCTTCGCTGTTTAGCGTAACCTTTGACCTTCGAAGGTTCCAACTGGTGGGTCACATGACCCTTGGGGTCTAAACAGGAAGTGGATGCTGGTGGATGTGGGAGAGCGGGAGCCTGACAGGAAGCGCTGGTGGTCCCTGGGGAGCGAGAAGGTGTGATGTCATCGCTTCCTCAAGGCTCCGTTTGCGGGGATTCCAAACTTTTTTGCCGACGGTTCACGTGCGAGGAGGCGCCGAGTCTCTTGGATCCGGTCCCTGGTGGAATCCTGTTGCCGTGCGCTCGGTGGTGCTCGGGTCCAGCTGTGTTCAGGACACCTGGGAAACGGGAGATTTGCATGTGCCACGCGTGTGGATGGAAATCAGCTGCAGAAGCTTCACGCACAAACAAATGTGCCACGTCGAGAGGATCACGGAGGGTGAGCGGGGGGAGGGAGACGCCGCTGATCTCAGACTCTGGCGGGATGCAAATACGTCGAAAGGTTTGAATGTGTTTTTTTTTATCCATTTTCAGTGACGTCCGGGCTCCGCCATGTTTTGACAAAACAAAACCGGTGGCGATCGGAAAGGGAAATTCGATCCCGAGCTCACTTCCTGTGTGAGCCAGGCCGGTGTGGATCTTGTGGTTTGGGGAGAAATGTTGCGTATCGCTGTGCATTGTGGGTGATTTCCGGCTCGATGGCTCCGTATCTGCTTGCCTTTTCTTTTCTTTTTCTTTACTCATCTCCCTCCATCCCTATTGTGGCAAAAAGAGGAAAAAGGAAATCTCTCTCTCTCTCTCTCGCTCTCTCGCTCGCTCGCTCATGCGTGGGATTATAAGATCCAGCTCCGTCCTCTGGTTCTGGATGACTGGACTCTCTCAAAGGAGGCTCCAGAACAGCCCGCACACACTCAGAGCGAAACAGACGGGCCTCTGTGGATTTATTATTATTATTATTGTTATGTATATACAGTATGTTCTGTTTTGAGGATGTTGAATTATTCTTTGATTTTTCCTCACCTTGAACCGCTTTTATTCTCATAAATGGAACTTTGAACTCAACGTATCAAAGCCTTGCATAAATAAGTCTAACAAATGTAAAGCGCCGACTCAGAGTCTCTTAGAGCAGCTTCCACCACAGACACCGACGCGCTAAGAGGCCTTTTCTCCTCCATCATTAAATCATTATATACACACATATATATATATATATATATATATCGATTGTTTGGCGTGTGTTGATGACAGTAAAGAGAACTACTCTGTGGACTTCCTGCTCTGCTCTCTCAGCGCAGAGACGCGGTTCACCTCAGACATCTGAGAGCGAGGCGCTGATTTCGGCTCAAATCTCGGCTCCGGCTCTGAGTTTTGAGTCCAGAGGTCTGGAAGGTTCTTTTCTTAAAATGAGTCTTTCATTTCCTATCTGAAAATGATCGTGTCTGTTCGATTCTGAGTATATCTGAATGGGCCCTAAGGCCAGTTTGTCTGCTTTGCCTATCATTTCTTGGCTCTCGGGACATTTTCGAACTCGCACCCAAACATAACTCGGCTTTTTCGTGGAGAAGTTGAAATTCACAGCCTCGTTGTTGCGTCACGTCGCTCACAGAGAGACAAAGAAGAGTCGTGAAAGAAAAAGTTGTTTCTGCCAAACCAGGAAGTTGTCCGTTTCCTGAACGTGTTTCTCAAGACTCCCGCCCACTCGCTCCATCAAGCCAAGTGTCAAACTTGTTCATGCATATTAATATATCATCTGCAAACATTTTTTTTGCCTCCCAACTTTCGTTTCTCACGTTGAACGTTGGTCATTTTTTTTTTTGCAGCAGCAGCAGCAGCAGCACTTCCTGCGTCTGAACTCAAAGCTGAATTGAATTAGCATGACACCTTTCAGGAAAGAAGCAGCTTCCTGTTCATCACACACACACACACACATTACTCTTTCTGCCTCAGATAACCATCACACACACACACTAACAAATCAGGAACCGAATCAGGATGTGAAATTCTCTTTTTTGTGTGTTTTCATCGAACGGAGGATATTCGAAGAAGGATTTCAACCTGCTTGTGTTGTTTTTTTGGCTGGCGTGATGTGCGGATGTTGAAGTAACACACAGTTGTCGCTGTGCAGTTATTTCAGCTGAAATCCCATGATCCCAGAATGAAGTTGCTCCTCTCCTCCACCATGACATCATTTTGTTTAAATGTTAATAACGTGAAATGTTGTTTCTGTCTGCGGCGCTAACCGGGAGTCTCCAGAGGTCAGAGGTCAAATCAGGGCCTGCGTAGGACCCCTTATGGAGTGGGATTATCTTAAAGTCAAAGCTGGTCCACTCACATTCTGTCAGATGTTTGAGTGACGCACCATACGATGACTCGTAGCCTGTTGATATTTAAAAGTGCTGTGTGTGTGTCTCATGCCGGTGTTTGATTGGCCGACGGGCGGCACGCGGGATGATTTGCAACATATGCAAATCATCACCCGATAACGTTAGCGTGCCGCCATGACAACCGTAGAGACACACGGAGGATGACCACAGTCCGAAGGATGGATATGCTGTACGTGTATATACATATCATAAATAAATATGTATGAATATATATCTATACACATATCCTCTGTGTGTGTGTGCGTGCTTACTGCTTGTACATACATGGCACCCTGTAGCGTCAACACACGGGACACTTTGTCACCCTCTAAAGATACATTTATATATCTCAATTTTTTTGGGGGGGGGCTTTAACTTTATCGAAATAGAGATAAATAAAGAGTTGTGTTGGGGTTCGTTTCAGCCTTTCATAAATCACAGCACGTCGTTTGTTCTTAGAGACACGGTGCGCGATGCCTTCAGGGACCTCCTGGCACAGACCCTATATCACTTTTACAGCAGGACATTTTTTTTTTACATTTTATATCTCATGACTTCTCATCCCCATCCCTCGCCGGCTTCACAACAACGCGCACATTTCTTGAGGCAGTCTGTGGCCGACCCCAAACGTTTAATATACGATCAAATAATAATATTAAAGTGTCCCAGAGAAAAACTGTTATTCTCTGGACACAAATGAAGATATTGTTCCCGCGTCCGGTCTTAAAAATATCCCATACCGCACGAGTGACACAGACCAACAACTCAACACATAAAAGAATCAATTCAGTTTTTTTTTATCCCACAACAAGCGACGTCTTTCATGGAACTTTCCAAAAAAAAAAACCCTGTAGGAGTGGAGCCGTGAAATATGGTGACCTAAATAAATTCAACTCATGGAAAAGTGCTCTTTGTCTACATTGGGCATCCTACTTGAAATAGTTTCTGGATGGAAAATCATTTCATTCTCTTTTGCTGTTCACAGAAGTTGAACAAAAGATGTCGCCTTAAACTAAAATTAAGTTTTAAATCAAAGTTCTAAGAATCCGATGTTTTTCTTCTTCCGGCTGTTAAAGTGAATCAGACTCACAGCGCTGGTTAAACGCATCACCACGAGTCTGTTTCCTCCTCGGCCCGCGTGCACTCACAGTTTTCATGCTTCGTTGTTGACATGAGAGTCGGGCCAGGACAGATCTGAGATGTTTATTTTATTTTTTTACGATCAAGTCGTTAAAACCGAAAACTTTGAGAACCATTTTTTCTCCCATTCCGCGCGGTGGATCTCCATCTGGGCGGATTTTGATCAGAAACACGTGCTGGGAAACATTGGGAAATAATCGGCTGGACCAGCTGAGGAACCAGAAGAAAAATGTTTTCACCCGCAAACGTCCTCGTGCCAGTTTCATCATCTCTTCTTTTGGCCTAAATCTATTTCCGGCCCACTGGAGGGGAAAAATGATCCTTTTGATTAGTTGGTGAATTATTTTGGGTTCAGTGTGAAAAGACGGCGATTTTGGTCCAAAGGCTTGAATGTAAACGGCCCTCGGCTTTTCAGCTGAAACAAGAGAATCTCTATACGTGGAGATTGAGTAAGAAATGTTGGAAAAATTTACATTTTGGGGCATATTTGTGTATTTCAATGATTCCTTAACGATGTTCCCTCGAGTGATTTTCCGATGACACATCATTGACCAATAATTGAATTTCTTGACTCTAGAGTGATGCGATTTATAAACTCAAAGTAATCTAATAATCGGAGTTTGGATTGGAGATGGTCTCTTGGTACCAACATTTATAAATTCTGGTGAGGAGGAGGGGGGGGCGGGTGGCAGCAACCGTGTTGCCGTGGCGACCGCAACATCCAGACGTTTGTGAGTTGCGGAGTAAAAGGAAAGACCTCTCACCTGTGGACTGTCGCAGCTCTTCACACAGACTGACATGAGGAAACTGAAGCATCTGCTTCCATTTCTTGCTTTTTCCTTTTCTGTTTCCACCTCCGCCTGGAAAAAAAAAAAGTTCGGTTGAAATTGGGCGGGAAGTGAAGTCAGAAAACCGGTTGTAGTTTCATCTGCTTTATTATCACGAGAAGCTGGTGTTGTGCGTCTGAACGAGCGCTACGTGTCTTCATGTGGCGTCCTTTCAGACCCACACAGTCGTTACTTTCCCATCTGCATGTTATTTAAATAGCAAATTCGCTGGCTTCAGTATTTAAATGAGGTGTGGTCAGATGCATTGGCATGTGTGGGTTAACGTGTCACCACCCCAAAAAACACACACACGTGACTCATAGGTCACTGAGCATGTGTCGGGGTCAGCAGTTCATTTTACTTGAAGACGTTTTCTGATTTAAAAACGTTAAAAAAGGGATTTGAGGAGCAGTGTTGGTATGTGTGCGTGCAGGGAAGTAAACTCATAAATCGAACATCAGACTGAGGCAGAAAAAGAAACCAGGGGAAGTCTGATTCATATCCGTGTTGAATCCATTTCTGTCTCATCAACACAAACCAGCTTCAGTTCAACCACGACGACGACGACGACGACGGTTTCGTATCTGAGTTAAATCAAGGTCCTTCGGCTCGGCAGCATTAAATCTGCCCGGCGGAGCTCCACCGACCTTCCTCCTCCATCGTTTGCACAAAAAGTCACGTTTCAAAAAGGACCTTTATGTCCAGGAAGCAGATAAGAATCCCAGATAAGCTCATTCATGACGCTAACGACGTCCATTTGGCGCATTAGAGGAAAATGTAAATGAAGACAAACAACGCCACCGTCCACTAAATGATAAACGTGCTCAATTAGAGCGACGCTGCCTAATTGGCTTTTAGTGGCCGAGGAATAAATTCATCAAACTCTGGAACGAGGAGAAAAAACAAACCGGAAATCAACTACACAACAGAGGAGTAAAAAAAGTTCAACTACCAAGTGTGACGCAAGAGAGGGAACTTTATGTAACTTTGAAATCAACAAAAAGTCCATTCAAAATCAAATGTAAACCATGCTCGTTTCCAAGACACAAATCAATTTTTGTTTTTTTTTAACATCAGGTTAAACAAAAAATCGTGTTTCCTGTTGTCGTTTTCTCAGAGCTAACTTTGAATCAGAATATAGAACAGATTAAGAGAGTAAAGTGTGTGATTTAGACTCAAAGTGAAGTCAAATAAAAACATACGTGTATCTGGGATGTTTTTATTTCCACCACTTGGAAAGAAAAACATCACAAACTGGTACCAGCTGGTTTGTGGATGGGAATAAATTCCATTCAATATTTTCTGTAAACAATCTTTGAATTGCTAAACCCTGAATGATGCACTTAACATGTTACATACGTGTTTTCTAACCTCCTCCACACGGACCCGTTCAACATCAAACACGTTTGAAGTCTCTGCAGAGGTCAGAGGTCAAGGCCTCCGTACAGTAAGTGATGTCACCTGTCAATCACCATCAGGACTAAGATGCAACAACAACAAGGAAAACAACAACTACTATGCTGTGGATACAGTGTTGGACAGGTGTGTGTGTCAGTTATATTTCAGTTGTGTGTGTGGTGTGTGAGGCAGACGCACGCACACACACACACAGCAGCTCTGCATCAACATCCTGTTTCACAATAACACAAACGACGGGATGATGCTGCGGCATCAGCGGCGGACACACACAACATTATTACACACGTTATAACACGTTCAGGGTCTAATTCTCGGTTTATAACAGGAACCGCCAACACGGAAGAAAACGATTCTCTGCAGTTTGGACTTAAACTCAATTAACAACTAATTGCGCACATCGAGTAGCTGTATATTATTTCCGGACTTTGGTTTAGTGTATCATGAACAAATGATACGATATGCAGCCGAAAAGTTAAAGCCGTTCCTGTTGGAGACGGAGTCCCCGTGTTAGAGGAAGTGCCCGCCGGGTGCGACCCGTCCTTAGTCTCACCTTCCCGGGCTTTCAGCAGCACCGTGTTGGCCACGATATTCTCCAGCTCCATGTCGTGGCTGTCCCGGGACACAGCAGCGCAGCGCAGCGGGCTCCTGGTGCCCCAGAGGCGGCTTCAATCTCAGCCTGAGCTTCTCCTCTGAGCTCCGAGGAGGAGGGACACATTCAACCGTCCCAGCGCGCGGTGCAACCCCCCCCCCCCGCTGACTCCTCCCACTGTTCTAATTTGTTTCCTCCCACTGTCTCCTCCCCCTCTTCTGCTGTCAGAGAGCAGGAAGACCTTCTTCTTCTACTGGTGTTTATTGGCGGTTGGCATTACCGCCTCCTTTTGGACTGGAGTAAGACCCCTGTCTAATGTGGGATTTTTGACAGACGTCTCCCTCCGTTCTGCATTAAACAATTTTAATATTTTCTCTTTATCAAATACTAAACTAAAGAGTATAATCAAAAGTAATTTTCTGTGATTTATTTGAAACGTGATCGTAGTATTTTTCAAATATCTTTAAAGGTATTTTCTTCTGATGTTACTTTGTGAATATATGTTTTATTAACTAATTTGTATTATATCTATATGAATCCGTGTTGTGTCTACATAAAAAAATAGACTCAAAACAAATAAAACCGAGAAAGGTCAAAGGGGAAAACAAGGCGCGGCCTGTGGTCACATGACGGGAAGTGAACAAACACATGCTTCCGGTTTCTGCCGCACGTTGTGTTCATCAGATCAACAAACCTCAGCTGCACAGAGGAACCAGAGAAAAACAGCAACATGCCAAAAGCGAAGCAGTCGAGTCGAAGGAAGAAGTTTAATTATAACCAGGACCGGAAGAAGCTGAAGAAGCAGTTTCTAAAGAAACAGAACCCGACGATAGAGGAGTGAGTACGGAACTGTTAGCATGTTGGTTGGCTAGCAGCACGTTTTCTTCCGGTTTAAACCTGCGGCTTCGAGTCCCATCCACATTTGACGAGATGTTAATAACATTGTTAAATTAAACCTGACTCTAACCTGGTTTCACTTAAACGGCTTAAATGGAGCTAACGTGACTGATGACGTCACCGCGACCCGTTCAAATCTGTGTCATGATGTCACTGTTTTAAATGATTTAGTCCTATACTAAGATTCATTTTCCACCAGTGATTGGATGGAGTTTATTTGATCTCTTAAAACGTAAACGTTAATACAGATAAGAATACTAAAAAGTGAAGGTGTGCTGACAACTCTGTCATTAGATTAGAGACAGGAGATTTTTTTCCTCTGTGTAATTGTGTGTTACTAAGCAGCTGCTCCTCCAGAGAAAGAAAGTTGTCGTCCCTGTGATTCTGACTTGTGTCCTTTTTTTCCTCAGTGCAAAGATTCGAAACGCGTGGGACAAAAGGAAGTCGGTGAAGAAGAACCTGCAGGACATGGGTCTGGCGTTTGATCCAAACAGCACGCTGCCCATCAAGAAACTGAGCGTTCGTGAAGTTTTATTATTCACACACACACACACACACACACACATATTATGCACAGGGAAAGGAATCGTGTGAATATAAGCTTATTTTAAACAGACATAAATATAAAACGCAGGCTCTACATGTGTTATTGACTCATCATCGCTGTGTCTGAGTGACTCAAGCACCTCAGGTTCTTTCTGTCCTGTGGTTTTCAGTTTTTGTCAGAAGGAGGCAGCAGAAAGTTAAAAATCAAACATCTGAAAGCTCTTCTAAAATGGAGCTGATGATTGTGATTGATCTTCATGGTGTTTTTTTTTATTGTTCTCACCTTCAGCTCCTCGGTGAAGACAGACAGATTAAAGCTCCCGTCCACATCGTCACCAAACCTTACGTGGTCAACCGTGAGTCTCTCTGCCACCTCTCTAACTCTCTGAGGAGGTTCACCGAGTCCTCGCAGATTTAAACATTTCCCCCGTCTGTCTGAGCAGAGCTGGAGGAGGAGGCCAGCCGACCAGATAAAGACTCCAAGACGTTATCGTCCGACCTGATCGAGTACGTTCAGTACATGGTGCGAGAACACAAGGACGACTTCAAGGTGAGAGCTGCAGCTTCCACGTAGTTTCCATCTGACATCTCATCTTTCCTGGCGTGTCTTTATTTGTCTCGTCTTCCGCTGCAGGCCATGGCCAGAGACGAGAAGAACTACTACCAAGACACGCCCAAACAGATCAAGAGGAAAATCAACGAGTACAAACGCTGCCACCCGCAGCACTACGACGACTTCGTGGCGTCCTTGCCCGCTCCCCAGAACGTGGTCCAGTAAAACCAGTCCTGAGCCAACGAGAGACTGGAAACTGGCAGGCTGAGAAGAACACAACCCTGCAGCTGGAGGACGGACGGCTGTTTCTGTCCTGGATTATTTTCCTGATCATAAAGTGACAGGACACACAGATGGAAAAATCGTTGGTGGATTCTGGACGTCCCGTGTTGGATTAACGTGGTTTATGAAAAATCTGTTGGTGATCACATTTATTAAAACATTTTGTAACAAAACGAAAACATCACATTTTCACTCCCGTTTGTCCAAACGCACATTTTGATGCCATAAAATAATCTAAACAGCTGCAGATTGAGTCACACCAAAGTCCCACATGATGAGGAGGAGGACAGGAAGTGGAAAAATAAAGTGGACGTGAAGGATCCTTCAGGTGAAGGCTTAAGAGTTGGTCTCCTGCGACGCATTAACTTCTCCGTGGTCTCATTTTATCTTCTGCGCAGCCGTCGTTTGACCCACATCTGTGACCCCGCCTCCACCTGTCAATCATTCACAGCCTCGTTCCACCAAACGCCACCATCCTTTGATCGAAGTAGGACTGACGGTGCAGGAAATAATCTGTGACCCTGCAGCTCAAGATTGACCTTCAAAGCATTTCTGTCTCTGGTGAAAATAAATCGACACACGTTTTTCTCTCCTGACCCCTCAGATTCATCCAGTGACCCTCTGGAGGGCCCCCAACCAGAGGTTAGGAACCACCCCACCTCGAGCAATCTCTATGAATCATTTTCTCAATATTTGACGGGACTAAAAGCAGCTGGTTTTCCACCATCACTCGGTGCTTGAGAAAGTTTTCTCTTCACGTTTCAGCTCGTCCTCGCCGTCTCCATGGCGACGCCTGGGATACGACGAGGAGTTCCCGTTGCACCAGCTGTGGAACTCAACCTAACGAGGTCAGACGGTTTCAGTCTTAAGATTGAATCTTTGCGTTTTTATGGACCCGCTCGGTCAGAGTTCACAGGACCAGACATTTTGTCGATCTTTTTATCTCTGTGAGATAATCCAAAAAAAAAGAAACGCTTTGAGACTCAAATCATTGGCAACTGCAGCTTCATGGCCTTTTATTTATTACACACATCTGCAGACATGATGCACAGGACCATTGGTTTTTGGCTTCAGGTTCCGTTGTGATTTTTGTACCAAAAACCACATTTATTCAGAAATGACTCTCTGAACCCGGTTCAGTTCACGGCAACCGAAATTGATTCGAGTGGAAACATCGGAAGTGTTTGATGTTGCTATGGTGTTAAAACAGGAGCTTATAATTTGCCCTTTGACCCTTGAATGCTTCTGTCCAGACCAGCTCGCTAAAATACAAAGATGCCAGATGTTAGAAATGGAAGAGAGAGGAAAAAAAAGTCAACACCGGAGTTATACCATCTGATTCCAACAACAGAAATCGTATTCGGATGAAATCACTGAGCCGGTGCAGGGCCTCCAACCTGGCAACCCTCCACGTGGCCTGTTCTGCTCTGGTCAGAGTGAACGGTGCTTCTACAAACTTTAATACACAATCATGTACATGCTAAGAAAATCGAGACGAGCGTGAAATCTGAGTCACTGGATCTGTGAGTCAGCCTTCGTCTTTCTGTCCTCCTCCTCCTCCTCCTCCTCCTCATCTTCTTTTTTTTTTCTCAGAAGCTTCATTATTTCCTCCACCTCTGCTGTAACAAAGCCGGGGCTCGTATAAGGGAGAGAAGAGGAGGAGGAGCAGGTGGAGGAGGTGTTGTTCTCAGACCAGCTGCAACAGGAGCTCCTGGATGGTTTCGAGGCCCCAGCAGGAGTTCCTCAGGGTACCATCTGAATCCAGCTGAGAGGCCAGGAGGAACAATCTCCTCTCGTCTCCCACGGCGCCCAAACTCAACGCCTTGTGAAGCTCAGACACGCCGATGGCGTTGGGCTTGTCCTGAGGAGCCAAACAAAGAATATATTCACCATACACGTTTTCCATCTCTGATTTTACTCTAAACCAAGCCTGTTGGTTTAAAAATGTATAATATTTGTGTAAAGGTATAAAAATGACAAACACTGGCCATTCACTTATGTAATATTTGTCCGTGTCAATAACGCGTGTCCTGTTCCAGCAGATAAGTGGTGATCGAGTGTGGAGACGCAGGACGCGGTGTCGTCCTCCTACGCCACGCAGCGATCGAGTTCAATCAACGTGATGGTGGGCGAGAGCCCAAAAAAAAACTCTTTCTTTCCTAATATCTCGAGTTTCCTGCAGTAGAGGGGGAAAGCTCTCAAATGTTCGGTACACGTGCCGTGTGAAGAAATGTGGACGTGATGGATCATCTCTGGGGACGTATCCCAACGGTGTCATTTAAATATGATCATCGTTATTTAAGGCTTATTTAGATCCTCAGTGTTGGATCTCCAGGCGTGTTTATGAAAGAATGACTTTTGATTGAACAGTTTTGGCAAATGTTTTGGATTCTTTTCCTTTGGTTGTGGCTGGGAAATGAAAAGGGGAACTGTCCCTTTAAGAGGCGTGGAACACCTGATTTACCTGCTTGTTTCCCAGGATGACCACGGGCAGCTGAGGCTCCGCCCTCATAAGGCGGTGCAGTTCATCCTTGGCCAGTGGGAGGCGCCGTCTGTCGGACGAGTCCACCACGTACACCAGCACGTGCGTCTTCCTCAGGTAGTCGGACCAGAAGCTCCGCAGGTCCTCGCCGCCGCCGACTGCACCGGAGAAAAAATAATTTTAGTCAGAAGTCCACATCATCGTAACTCCTGATGTCATCGTGACGTCATCGTGACGTCATCGTGACATCGGGATGTCACCGTGACAGTAGCGTCAGAGTAGCTTGTGATGTCACCGTGACGTCATCGTGACATTGTGATGTCACCGTGACGTCACCGTGATGTCACGGACGTCAGAGTAGCTTGTGATGTCACCGTGACGTCATCGTGATGTCACTGACGTCAGAGTAGCTCGTGATGTCACCGTGACGTCATCGTGACATCGCCATGTCACCGTGACATCACCGTGACAGTAGCGTCAGAGTAGCTTGTGATGTCATTGTGACATTGTGATGTCACCGTGACGTCACCGTGATGTCACTGACGTCAGAGTAGCTTGTGATGTCACCGTGACGTCATCGTGACATCGCCATGTCACCGTGACAGTAGCGTCAGAGTAGCTTGTGATGTCATTGTGACATTGTGATGTCACCGTGACGTCACCGTGATGTCACTGACGTCAGAGTAGCTCGTGATGTCACCGTGACGTCACCGTGATGTCACTGTGCCTAAATCGGCAGCTGCCGTGCTTTCCTCCTGTAAACAAATTGGCCCGAGATGAATTTGCTGCAATTTGCCGTCTGAGTAGAATCTTGAATCCAGTTTCTGCCGAGAGATGAAATGTTCCGAAGCTCTTTATTATTCATATCCTGATTTATTATTTCGGCCTTTTCTTTTGAATGGCTGTGAAATCTTTTCAAAGAGAAGTGAAACGTTCAGCTTTGATGCGAGATGGCAGATTCTAAGCGTCTCTGTGGACTCCAGTTGACTCTGAGCACAAAGTGTCTCTCGGACCCGACGCCGAGTCTTCGGGGACGAGAGAAATGTGGATTTCTCCGCTCTGCGAAGTATTTCCTTTTTCTTCCTGGAGTTTATTTCCAGAATTCTTTGGTCAAAAAATGAGACACAGAGATGACAGAAAACACATGTGTGAAGCGCGTTTTTTTTTTTTTACGAGGTGCACCTGAACGCAGCGGTCTGGGGGGTCTAAGTATTTAAAGCGCCTCACTCTCCAGGAAGTCCAGCTGGCAGGCCCGGGACTGCAGGCTCATGAAGTTGAATCCTCGGGTGGGACGGCAGCGGCTCCTCCTGGGGGCTCCGGGGCTCAGAGCCTGCAGCATGCTGCTCTTCCCGGCCCCGTCCAGACCCAGGACCAGAACCTGGCGCTTCCCTCGCTCCTCGTCCTCCTGAGGACAGAGAAAGAACCAAACCGACGGGTCGTTTACATAAACGTCTGGTTAAAAAAAGGCTTCCAGCTCCTGAAAGGTGAGAATCTCCATTTTGTACAACTTTAAAACCAAACAAAGTCTTTTGGATTCTGGGCCCTTGTTCCACCATTCAAAATAAGACCGTGGAATCGTGGAGGATTTGGAATAATCTGGATGCACTAGAATGTGTAAGGATCCATTTTATAGGACGATAAAATCAATCGAATCAAATTTCTTTACGGAGAACCTGCAGTGTGGGGGTCAAAGGTCAGCGGGCGGCTTCATTCTCGTCACACTTTATTTCAAGTGAATGACCAAGATTGACCCTCCAAAGACGAGTTATGCGCTTTTCAATGATATTTGGCTTTGACGGTTTAAATGTCACGTCACGTTATCAGCAGACTTTGAGCAAACGGATCAATCCTCCAAAACCAGGTTGTCTCATTTGGGGAAAATTGAATCAGGAGCCGTCTGTTTGTTCTGGATAAATGGATTTGACGCTTTTTAAATCAAACTGCTTATCTCTGGACTTTATCACTCGGACCAGTGATTAGCACTGATTTATTTGAACGAGGCGTTTAAGGACACTTTGGTGCAGCAGGCGCTCTGCGTGTTTTATTCAGGAGATGAAGAGGAAAAGCTGCTTGGAAAACCTCTGCATCTCCTCGGGACTCGTGTTTATTTTCCTTCAGGATGAATCTGGAGGAGGTTTTTAACATAAAGAAGAAGAAAAGCTCAATTAAACATGGATTCAATTGGAGTTTTTGCAGGATGACGGATGGATTGAATCACGGGTTTCACCCTCAGTGTTTGACCTCGTCTGGATTCTGTGCTAGATTTTTTTTTCTTCTCTTAGATGCAAAAAGATGCATTTTAATAAGATGTGCTTTGTTTTTCAGGGTTTCGTCTGATCTTCATCTCTGACATCGATGATCACAATCAAAGAGGATTTATTCTCCTCCTCCTCATCTTCATCTTCATCCTCCTCCTTCTAAAACCATCTTCATCACCTCAGTCTTTCTGTGCAGCTCTTTCTTTCATTCATTCACTCACTCTATTCACTCATTCATTCATTAAGTCTCATATATAATAACCGCCTCCCTGCAGCTTTAAACACTGCCGTCGAAATGTAATCATTAGACTAGGACAGAATAGAGCAGGCCGGTTCGGTTCTGGTCGGCTTACCTCGGGGGCGGTTCGGTACTCGGGCTGCCGGAATCTGATCCTCCTCGTGTAGAAGTAGTTTAGGGCGATGAAGAGCGCGGAGCCCAGAGCGACCACAGCGGCGCCGAGGGCCGCGGAGAGCCGCCCGAGGACGGCCATCAGCGGGCCGGAGGACCGTTC
Source organism: Colistium nudipinnis (assembly GCA_016785305.1). NCBI lineage: Eukaryota > Metazoa > Chordata > Actinopteri > Pleuronectiformes > Rhombosoleidae > Colistium > Colistium nudipinnis. Next base: position 141,400 of record JAFBJU010000462.1, read on the forward strand.
TGTGCCCGGTGCCTGTTCTGAGTCTGTGTGAGTCTCTTTCCTGGTTTGTCCCGGACCGTGTCCCGTGGACTGTATCCACATGTGACTGAGATCTTTGTTTTTATTTCGAGGGGCGGTGTTGTGTTCAGGCGTCGCTGGGAAACGCCCCTTCTCTGTTGGAAACACAGCTTCTGTCAGCTGGAGGTGGAGCTAATAATAATCGATTATTGGACTGACAGAAAAATAAGCATTTCGTCACGTTTTGACATTTGAATGAAATGGATTCAATGCTTTTCTTTAATACATTATATATATGTAAATGATCACAACATATACATTCTTATTGTTTCTCAGGTATCAAATTAACGGCAGTACTTGAAGGTATCCCACGCACGCGCAGACAAGCACACACGCACACAGGGTAGACATGAAAAAATTGTTGACCATTAATGTTTAACTGTATGAAGTTCATACATGTGGAAACTTCATCAGTCGATCCGTTGCTTAGCAACACTCACACTGTGTTTACCATCGTAACCTTGTGTTGTTCCAAAAGTATTTAGTATATGTATACTTGATTTTAATACACTTATTATGCATCATATAGTAAACGTATTAACAATGACATTTCAGAAGTATTATTTCTATAATATTTGTAGTAATTGTAGTAATATTGGAGTTACTTCCGCTGCTTCACCCCCAGAGGGCACTGTGACCTTTAAAGTCGTGCAACACTCACCATTATTTTTATTAAATTACACATTTTTGAATGACAAAAGCCTTCCTAATAAAATGACCTACAAAATATTCCATAAAATGTAATTAATTGATTAATAACACAACAACAATACAGGAAATGAAAAGAATATATATTTATAAAGATGGATAACACTCCTGAAGAATGAATATGATTGGCAGTAAATATTCAAACTGCCCTCTCGATCTGTTAAATCGTCATATGTGTTATCACTAATAACCCTGATGTCCTTTCAGGTCTTCTGTGGACTGTCTTTATGTCTTCCGTCTCTTCATGGGAACGACGATTCCATGATGACACCAGGACAGTGAAGACAGTCTGTAGAGAAACATCTAATTTACACACCAATGATCAAAACTGATATTGATCGATTGATTGAGTGGAGAAACGTTTCATTTTGTGACCGGAAGTCTTGGAATTGGAATTGCTTGGCAGACGCAGCAACGGCATATGTTTTATTTTGAAATGGAAGGCGTAAGCCGTATGTGAATTTTATCTCGAAGATTCCGGCGGAAGTAGTTTGTGAGTTGTATTTTGAAGTGCCAGGCGGAAGAGATTAGTTTTATTTTGAAGTGTCAGGCGGAAGTCGATTCGGCGGATGTGAGTGCAGTGACAGCGGTCTCTCTCCGGGGCTCCGGGAACTCTTCACCGCGGTAGTTGCTCCGGTTCCTCGCGCTCCTCACGAACTGTTTTACCGGCTCTCACGACACTTTCTGAGCGACTTTAACCGGAAGGGTTCGCGGGCCGCGGCTTCCCGCCTCTCTGTCTTCACCCTCCGTCTCTCTCTCTCTTTCTCCGCGGCGTCCCGCAAAGTAGAGCTGCCCCGCGGCCGGAGGCTAACGTCGGTTACCGCTGCTAATATGGTGGCCTATGGGCAGAACGGAGACGGAGCATCAAGCCCTGGCTGCGAGCTCCACCGGCCGGTTTAACCCGGAGCCTCCGGAGGCGGCTCACCGCTGACTTCACACCCGACGCCGGAGCAGCGGCGGCGGCGGCGGAGGGAGCGTCCGAGCCCCGCGGAGCGAGTTTAATAATCCGCAGAAGTTTGAGTAAAAAAGTTGTTAAAAAAGGATTAAAGATCTCCAGGAGTCCCGGAGAGAGATGAACCGGAGCAGGAGCTCCATCTGCCGGGATTACTCCATCCTCTGACCCGACTGGGCTCCATCGAAGCTTTTTTGGGGGGATTATTATGGATTATGGTGATGGTTATTGGCTAATCCGAGTTTGGGAATAGAGCGGATGAGGATGATAGTTACATGGAGACTCTGACATGCCGAGGAAGGAGTTGCCACTTCCGGAGGGCTGGGAGGAGGCCAGAGACTTCGATGGGAAACTCTACTTCATCGATCACATCCACCAGTGCACGAGCTGGATCGATCCCAGAGACAGGTGGGTGACCTCTGACCTGAGAGGACACGCACACGCACACGCACACACACACATACACATACACACACACACACATTCTCTTGTATCCGCAGGTGCCTGAGCATCATCTACACGCAAGCACGCACGCACGCACGCACACACACACGAACATCATCATACTCCCGGCATGAGCTGTTTAATCTGGTCTCTGGATGATGTCTTCATTATGTAAATGAATGAAAGTTGAGTTGTTTTATTTATTTAAACGTGTTGACATCTTGTGGTGACTCCTGAACCTTCAGATTAGGTGATGAAGAGTGGGAGTCCTCGTTGTCATGGCGATGACCATCTGAGAGCTGAGCCCTGGCAGCAGCAGTAAACTGTGTTTTGTGCATTGACCTTGAAGCTTTGAAGGAGATGTTGCTCCTTCACCATGTGGGTCATTAGCCTCCATAATAAAACCATTCATGAAACAGTTTCCTTTGAAAGGAACAGGTCGCTTCTAATGAGAGCTTCTTAAACTGTTTCCATGGCGATCGGCATCCAGAATCGTCATTTAAGTCATTTTTTGTTATTATTACACATGCATGAAATCCTAGCTGCTCGTCATTTTCCCCACACTTTATATTGAAAAGACAGTGTGTTGTGTTTAAAGTTGACAAAACACACAGAATGCACAGATGTGTCTAAAGACAAATCATTTGACATTTCTTCTCCTTTAATTATAAAATCAGGCTTTTACAGTTACAGAGGAAACCGTGCGTCCTTTTATATGATGCATCACACATTTATTATTAATAATAATATAATATGCTTGACTCTTTGTGATGGAATCACACGTGTGGATCGCAGTGTCTTTGTGTTAAAGCAGTTTTCTCGTTTGTGTTGGACGGGCTCGCTCTGCGCGGTTGTTTTCCCAGCAGCCTTTGCGGGGACCAGTCCAGACTCTATGACAAATGAACAAAACTGCTATTTCGGTAGAAATATTTTTTTTTTCGTATCGTTTTGGATCTGAGTTTGACCAAATCCTGAGTATGCTCTAATAACGTCTTTGGATAATTAGTCAACACTGGTTATGTGTTGTGTAAAAGACAATGACTCTAATGACACCTTTTTCTTTATCATGTCTTTTTTTGAATCATTGTGGACATTGTTTTCTTCTTCTCTCAGATGAACCGGTTAATGTGAGTCTTTTCAACCAATCATTCAGAAACTTGTTGATGAGCGAAATCTTTGAGCTTCATTGAGCTATTGACGTTCAGGTGGAACCTGAGCACGTTGGGAACATCCTGCTCATCTACATTCCTCTGACGAACACCCCCCCCCACCCCCCGCTGTAATACGCTTCACGCTGCTACACAACACAGACCCACTTGTACCAAAACACTGGTTTTTCATCTTTACCAGTCACTTAGGAGTCCTCGGACTTTGACACCAAATCCTTTTAATGGCTTATGCCTGGAATTCAGGAGGCTCGGGACCGCTGTGTGTGTGTGTGTGTGTGTGAGCTCTTTCTCTACTTTGCTGTAAACTTCCATTTTTTGCCAACAGAATCACAGAGTAGTCAGGTTTGGGTTCAGGGGGGGCTCTGGATCACTTTGTTCAAGGTTAAATACATTTATCGTCCCAACATTATATATATTAAAATGGAAAGACGTTTTCATCCATCTGCTCATCCGATGTTTTCCCGCCTGCGCGTTATAAGCTTAATATTATATGATTTTCATATTTTTACTCTGGATGTTGCACGTGAATAGTTTTGTGTCATTGAAGCTCTGGTTTGGTTTCAATCTGTTTCATCCATGACCTTCAGGAACAGTTTGTCTGCGAACTCCTCCTTCACTTTAATTCCTCTCTCCAGGTTTATGAAGTTCAATTTTAAACTTTGTTCTCTTTGAGAATGGCTGCCACACACGTGTTTCTGTTCCATTGTCTGAGAGCGATGACAAGTGGAATGAAGACTTTCTCCTTCTAGTGAAACTCGGCGTGTTGTTTTACGCTGAGGCGCTGACGTACCACACATGACTGAAAACACACACACACACACACACTGGGACATTACTGAAACACACGCACACGACTTGATCGGGCCGAGTGACACACACACACACACACACACAGTGGACCAGCCAAAGGCTGCGATTCATCAGGGGCTCTTTGATTGGCTGCCAGGGTGCAGAGGTCAAAGTGCAGCGCCAGGCTCTGGACAGACGCTGGCTTTTAATACCTAACCAACCGGGTCAGGACGCATTTAACTGTAACACATGCCCCGGGACACTCCGTCCACTCTGGGACATTCTTGCTCTGGATGATGCTGCAGCAATGAAAATGGAAACAAAGATTGAACATTTGAGTTTGAATTGAAGCTTAATTGAGTTTGCTTTGTTCTGTGGAGCAGTTGAGATCCTCAGCTGGTTTCCTGCTGCGGATCTTCTCTCATTCTCTTCTAATCTGGTTTTATATCAGGATTCGTTGTCGGCTGTAAATTGATCATCTCCTTCCCAGAATCTAGAATGGAACTGATAAAACAATCAGCAGATTAGTCAATATATAGGCCCCATCTACTTGACTTTCCTGGTCGCACAATTTCAATAATGTATGAATACACATAATACTCAGTATTTTTTCAATATTTTGCAGGAAAAAGGAGGTCATGGAGGTCAAAGTTCGGCGCTGTATGCAGAAACTTTAAAATGATAGTGTAGTTGTGTGTGTGTGAGTGACGCAGTGAATTCATGTTGTCATGCGAAAGGAATGTTATCTCTCTGATAACACGCTGAGGTCACGGGGGTCACGTTCAAACCCGCTCACACGCTCACTTCACTTTTGATTTCAACGCCGAATAGTGTTGGACGCTGTGATTTGGTGTTTTTTGGGCCTGGTGGTTTTAGTGTCGAGGACTTTGAGCCCCAAGCCTCCGTCCCCGGAGCGGAGGAATGTATCCGAGTGTTTGACTCACGCTGTAGTTATGCACTTGGCCTCCCTGTGTGTGTGTGTGTGTGTTTGCACTGTGTCACCCTGCGTCACATCAACAACCTGCAGCTAAACCACAATCCGCCTGGTGAAAATGACTTTGATGCCAAAAACATCTCAAGAATTCCCTGAGTTTTAGTCTGGGTTAAGCTTCTTAAAAAAAAAAAAAAACACAGGCAGACCATCATGTGACGTTAAACCTCTCACACACCCACCAGCAGCCCACACATCACAATGATTATTATTATTATTATTATTTGTGGGTTTAAAAGATAGCAGAAAACATTTCCAAGCTGGAATGTTGGAAAAAGACGTTTTTTCGATGAAACTGCTCAATTGTAGCAGATTTTGTGGCGTTTTTCGACATGGATCCATCAGCTGTGGATTCCGGTTTTACTGACGACGGAATATATGGCCATAACCTTTCCCGTTTCTCTCTTCTATTTGAGTTTTCCACCGGGACATTTTAGAAGATAAAACGTCGTCATGGCTCACATTCCCCTTTATCCTCAGATGACCCCGAAGTAAACAAACGATAATAATAATTATATGAAATGTGTTCTTGTCAATATTTCATCGGACCGAGCTTTTTATTTAAATGTGCGTATAAACTCAGTGAATTCATGAATATGAGCTTTAATGAAGATATTGAAGATGATGAAATAACAGAGCCAAGTTTGTCAATGATTATGATTGGATCCATACTAATCGATAGGATTAGGAGCTGAGCTCAGAGATTGGAGAGAGAAATCAGATGATGCCCAGCGGCCCCCCCCCCCCCCCCCCCCCCCCCCCCTCTCTCTCTCTCTCTGTCCTCCTGAGCTAAATTTAGAGTGGGATCTTCTCTGGGCCTCTTCCATTATTCAGGGGCTGAAGGAGGATCCAGTGGGGCAGCAGACACGAAGCAGCAGAGCAGCTCCTCTCCCTCTCTCTGCCGCCCCCTCTCTCCCTCTCTCCGTCCCCCTCCGCCTCTCTCCCCTTCCCTCTGTCT
>JAFBJU010000462.1:154145-174590 GCA_016785305.1 Colistium nudipinnis
TTATTATTATTATTATTATTATTATTATTATTATTTTCCTCCTCAGGCTGCGACTCCACTGCAGACGGAACACGCTGGTCAGAGAGCTGGAGGAGATGGTTCGACTGGCCTCGTCTCTCCACACTCAGCTGAAGAGGTTTGTCCTTCTTCTCGACAGGCTGCACATGATGTTCATGAACCATTTTTATTTTATTTTTCCTAATATCTGACGCTGACTCTTTCTGTGGTATATTCAAAACCCAGAAATGAAATTCAGATACTGCTCATGGCTCAAAGCTGGTGTGCAAGAAGTCCTTTTTCTCACTCATCCAACATCAGAAGATCTTTTTCATTCCGTGTGAAACCTCTGAGGTGAAGGTCAGACGTCGAGTTTGACCTTTAACCACTCATGGTTTTAATGAGATGATGCCGTCAGACATGAAGACGTGTGAGGAGAATATTTCACCGGGTCTGCCTTTGTGTCATCGGGACTCGTCAATCAATCAATCAATCAAATGTTATTAGAAAAGCCTGTCCTGTATATTAGAGCCCGATTGATCCAATATGAGCTGCTGCAAATTCCTCTGTATCTGTGTTTATGGAATTAGAAGCAGCTTTATTAGTCCTGTCTGTCCAACACACACTTTATCCCGTTAAGTTAATAATAATATTAACAACAATAATAATCATAATAATAACAAACATAACTAATAATAACAATAAAAACAATAACAACAACAACAATAATAATAATAATAATAATAATAATAATAATAACAATAATAATCATAACAATAATAATCATAATAATAACAAACATAACTAATAATAACAATAACAATAAAAACAATAATAATAATAATAATTATGAAAATAATAATAACAATAATAATCATTATAATAATAATAATAATAATAATCATAATAATAACAAACATAACTAATAATAACAATAACAATAAAAACAATAACAATAATAATAACAATCATTACAATAATAACAATAATAACAATAATAACAACAACAACAGCCGATTGACCCTCTTTGTGTCTCCAGCCTGTCGGCCAGTACCCTGTCCTGTTCGTCGGGCAGCAGTCGTGGCTCTCTGACATCCAGCCGCGGCTCCCTGGCCACCACCTCCTCCTTGGGCTCCTCCTCCTCCCTCAGCTTCACAGACATCTACCTGGAGCAGCCCGAGCTCTCCGACCCCGACTTCCAGAACAAGCTGGACAGCCTCCTGCAGGAGGGCGGCCCCCCGGGAGGGTACCGCCCCTCCAGCTCCATCACCACCATCCACGAGCACGAGGTGGTCGGCATGCCGGAGGACCGCACGGGAGGCGGGGCCTCTGCAGGAGGAGGAGGGGCGGAGCCAACAAGGATCCAGGCCCTCAGACTTTCGGAGACGCCGCGCTCCATGAGCTCCTTGTCTCCGCGCTCGTCGCTGTCCTCGCTGTCCCCGCCCTGCTCGCCGCTGGTCACGGACGCCAGCTTCCTGTCAGGGGACGCGGGGCCTGGCGGGTCGGGCCTGGACCTGGAGCTCCGCAGTCGGCTCGCCGAGCTGGAGCTGGGCCTGGAAGCTCAGGGAGAGGGCGACAAACAGGACGCCAAAGCCACGCTGGGCGGGGACGCCAAAGGTAAATGGGAAACAGGAAGCTGCGTCGCACAAACACCAGGTTCACTTCCTGTCTGGAGGAGAACACGTGATGTCGTTTACAGAATAAAACACAAACCCAAAATGGAACCAGCCGTGTTCACGTAAGGCCAGCCAGCACAGGTGTATTGTGGATGCTGTGTGTGTTACCATAGTAACAGTGATGTGCCTTTGTGTGGACACAGCGTGAAATGTTGGAAGAAGGAGGAAGTGACGTAACATTTTCACGTGTGTGCAGGAATGTGTGTGTGTGGAGACATTAGATATAGTGAGTGAAACCTGACCGCTGATGGGAGCAGTCAAGAGGTGAAGGCCGGAGAGGTGTGGGGTTACACCCGAGTGTGTGTGTGTGTGTGCGCGTTTGTTCTCTGTGAACAATAACCTGCGTCAGAGGGGAAGAGGAAAAGTTGTTGTTGTTGTTGTCGTGGTGATAAGTGAAGTTGTAGGTCGATTGAAAGGCGGACGGGGATGGATCAATAATGCAGCTCCTCATTTGGCTAAACGGTCCTCACCAACCTCTGAACCTCATCTGTGCCTCACACACACACAGCATTTGCAAAATATGATCCGTGTGTTGTTTCAGATTCGGCTCCACCGCTCAGGACGGGTCTGCAGAAGGTCGGCGTCTCCTCCGCCGTGTCGGACGAGTCTGTGGCCGGAGACAGCGGAGTCTACGAACCCTCAGAGCGCAGGTTCCTTCTTGTTACATTTCCGCCTCCATTTTTAGAATCATGTCCAGTCTTTCTCGAAGCACAGTCAGAGGAGTCTAATATTAGGATTGAACGTCAGAAAAACGATGATGATGAGGATGTGCGTCTCCTCCAGGCTCCTCCCCTCTGACCTCCCCCCCGCCTCCCCGGAGGAGCGGTTGTCTCCCGGCTGCGCTCAGGTGCAGCTGGGCTTCCGCTACGAGTCCAGAGATGGCCGCTTCACCGTCTCTGTGCTGCAGCTCTCTGACTGCAGGAGCCTGAAGGCGGTGCGCCACATGTAAGACCTCCTCCTCCTCCTCCTCCTCCTCTTCTCCTTCATCACACGCATTTAAATACAGAAAAACAGTGCACACAGGTCTGTTTGCCTCGGTGTTTGCGGGTGTGTTTACTTGTCAGTTGTGCGTGTGTTGCTGCCTCTGTTTGTTCATGCAGATGTGTCTCATCAGCAGTTTGCTCCAAAAACGTCACTTCCTGTTCATTTTTGTATTCCGCATCTGAGACTCCAAACAGGACATTTCCACCAAGTCGGAGAATGAAGAACACTTTTCCTCCTGGATGAGTCACGCGTGTGCTCGGCGTCATGTGACCCGTGTGTCTCCTCAGGTATGTGCGTGTGGCGGTGCTGCCCTGCGTGGAGGCCACGCGCTGCCTCTTCAGGACGCGCGGCTCTCCGCCTCAGGACGCCGTGGAGCTCAACGAGGTGTTTGGCATGCAGATTTCCCATGGTGCACTGCGGCAGAAGACCCTGAGGGTGGACGTGTGCAACACCAGCAAGTCTGGCCACGAGGAGTGTCTGGTTCGTGGAGAATTTCATTTGATTTGATTCATTCATCACTATTATTATTGCTTATTTTTTTATTACTCTTGTTTACTTGTGTTAATCACTTTGTCAGTAGTAACACACAATATCAGAAAAAAAAACGTTTTTTTTTACATTTATTGTGTCTGAGATCAAAATGTTGTTTTTTGGACCAGATTTAGGTGCTGGATTGGACCTCCTATAATAACCAAATAAATACTTTTGTCCCGATCGACTTGAACTCAGCATCCGTGGCAGCCATGACTCGGAGTGTTTTCTCTCCATTTTGTCTCTCCGCAGGCGGGGGCTCAGATCAGCCTGGCTGATGTCAGCTGTTCCGAGGACAGACGCACGCAGTGGTACAACCTGCTGAGCCGCGTCTACATGCCGGAGATCAACAGCCAGGACGAGGAGGTCTCCGAGCGGCTGCAGGTGACACCCGGTGGACACACACACACACACTGTTAGAAGCATAGGATCACACTGTGAGGACAGCTTCCTGTTTATTGATTAAAGTTTAAGTCCAAGCTTATGAAGTGTTGTTAAAAATAGAATAAAAAAACAAACTCAATTGAATTATACTTTCATTTGACAGGGAATGTGATTAAAGGAGGTTCCCGTAAAATCCAAACTAAGATTTTCTTCTATACGATGTGAGGAAATACAGTAAATGGGGGAAAAAAGTTATTTTTCACACTGACGCCGTATTCATTCAAGACACAGAAGAAATGTTTAAACAATCTCACATCTGTTATAAATATTTGATTGATTCATTTTTTATTGTCGTCAGCACCCTGATGTGTGTGTCCTGTGTTTCAGACGCGTGCGTCCAGCAGTGACACAGTTGGAGCTCCTGAGGTGGACGAGTGGTGAGTTGATCTTCTGGTTTGAGTTCTTTCACCATTGGTTGTCCTCTCGATTGAAATCCCGGTTTTCCTCTGTGGAGGACAAGAAATATGGGATTCCAAAATTCCAAAATTCCAAATACAAATAAACAGCCTTCGCTTCCACGTTTACCCATCAGGCTCGGCGTCCCGCTGGAGGGCGACCTGTTTGACGACGAAGGAGGGAACGAGCTGGGAGGGGAGGGTCCCCAGGGGGAGGAGGAGGAGGAGTTTTATCCTGACAGCAGCCAATGGGAAACAGAGGGGGCGGAGGCAGTGGAGGAAGAGGAGGCGACCAAACCTCGGGCTGCAGCCTTCATCGCAGAGAAGGTGAAATAACCTCGCAGGTTTCATTTCCCGCATCAACTTCCTGCTTCCTGTTCTCACGCCCTGCTGTCGCTCGCCCAGGTGAACAAGGAGACGAGCACGGCCGGCTCCGCCCACCGCGGCTCGGTGGTCCGGCCCAAAGAGAGACGCCCCGACGTCCACCAGCAGAACGCCTTCATGAGAGGCAACACCATCATCCGCTCCAAGACCTTCTCCCCCGGACCTCAGAGCCAGTACATCTGCAGGGTGAGGCCCAGACCCCCAGATCCTCAGAACCGGGTCTAAATACGTGATGATTAATATGAGGAATGATTCCAATTTTTCAATCATTCTCTGGTCAGATAAACCGCAGCGACAGCGACAGCTCCACGCTCTCCAAGAAGTCTCCGTTTGTCAGGAACGCCTCAGAGAGACGCAGCGTGCGCATGAAGAAGGTATCCCAGTCATATTTTTGGTTCAAATCCCTTCACATTCTGCTCCCTGAAATGAGTTTATTTTTTCGTATCTTTTTCTGTTAAATAGGTCTATTTATTGGAATGTTTTGATTTTTATATAGACAACTGCCGGGAAAAAAAAAGTCCTTTTCTGTTTGAACATACTTGGAAGATTTCATGATCAGATTTTTTCTTTTTTAAAGCATAAACGGAATATATTAAGCCAGGTTCTAAAACGGGGCCTGCTCATGGATGATTCTTCCTGTACTTTGCGTCCCCAGCCTCCGGGGCAGGCCAAGGGTTTGGACGGGCTGCTGCGGACCTCCCTGGACCTGGAGTTGGACCTGCAGGTGTCCCGGACCCGTCACGCCCGTCTGGACCAGGAGCTGCTGGTGCTGCGGGAGCTCAAGGCTCAGCTGGAGCTGGCCAGGCAGCAGGGCCGCAGGGAGCTGCCCGCCTGGGTGCAGGAGGACGAGCGCTTCCGTCTCCTCCTCAGGAAGGCCGAGAAACAGGTGAGTCAGAAGCTCCGCCCCCTCCTCCCCCTGTTAAGTCAGTCCAGGTGTGCCTGACCTCCTCTGCTCCTCGCAGACTCGAGAGGAGCAGCTGCAGGAGAAACGTGTGGAGAAGATGATGAGGGCGGCGGCCAAGGACGTCCACAAGATCCGAGGCCAGAGCCGCACAGAGGTCCCGGAGGTCCAGACCTTCAGGTGAGAGACTTTGACTCAACGTATATAGGATGATTTTCCGGATTTCATGACGATATTCACTCTCAGCATGTTATTGTTATGGGTAGAGGTGACGTCTGGGTTCATTCTCATCCTGCAGAGAGAAGATGGCGTTCTTCACCCGAGCAAAGAGCAGCATCCCCGACCTGCCGGCCGATCGCGTGTAGAGAATCATTTCAAAGTACAACCCCCCCCCCCCCCCCCACCACCCCCAACACACCCACACACACACACACACACCACGATGAAGAGAAACTCTGGCGGTGTCATGAAGAATTAAACACAATAATAATATTAATAATAATAAGTTGAGTAGAAAAAAAATCACACTTTTGAAGAGCTCAGCGTTTCTCATGTGGATAATGTTCATTTGTAAATGAGTGACGTCACTGCGACAGCTTTTTTTTTTTATTCTCTCTCTCTCTTTCTGGGACTAACTTTAGGTGTTAAAAACCATTCCAGCACAAAGTCACTCAGCTGCGTACACAGAGCTTTGTAGCGAAAGTGACGGAAAAGATAAACTGTGTTTATCGGTCGCACAAAATCGGTACAAAAACAAAACCTTATTCAATATCTACCAGATATTGGAGTCTTTTGTTTTCGCATTTTTCACACAAACATCGAAGCACACAGCATCGTTTATTTGCTGTGATCTATTTTTATTTTCATTTCCTGGACACTCAATTAAAGCGCTCGTTTAACTCCGTAGCGGTGAAGAAGGATCTGAGAGCTGCTCCTCCTCCTCATTTCTTCCCTTTTAACTCTTTGTTAAAGCTTAGAAACGGCACAAGTTAAAGAGAAGGAGGCACATACATCATCAGCATCCCGCCTCCTGATTGGACAGATTTATTAACCATTAACGCGGAGAGGAAAACCAGAGCGCGAGCCCCCCAAAAAACTGGATCGGAGTGTTTTTTTCCATTCTCAGTGAGTCTGAGGTGAAACTTCCTGTTTTAGGTTTGAAGTAGAAAAGTCGTATTGATTGTCGGTTACACACTCGCACCAACACTCAGGTAGTCGATCGGATAGTCTGCACTTTAACAAACTTGAGGTGAAAGTTGATTTTTTTTTTAAATGTGGAAAACAAACACTCACACAGACACAGGAAGTGAAGATCAAATGTATTTTTGATGACTGTGAAGTTCGCACTGACTGTTTCCTCGTTAGACTGGAATTGACTAAAATCCCCCTGTATGACCAGCAGCCAATAGGAAGACAGGAGTCACTGTTCTTCTCTCTGATTGGCTTGTTAAGTGATTATACGTGTTATTTTTCTCTTTGAAACTGGATCCTCTTTCTGTTGTAACTGGACGTTCTGCAGCTGATCCCGTATGGAGCGGTTTACATGGTGTCGCAGCAGAACCTGATAGGTCCTCCCATCACGTCTTCCAATATCATTATTGATCACTATCACCAGTCGGCTGGAGAATCCGATCAGTCTGAAGTGGTGGAGACCAAAAACCGGGAAAATATGTTTTTCCCCAAATGATGCATATCATAATAGGTCCTGATTTAAATGAAGACACTTTCCTTTCAATATAAAACTAAAAGTTGTGTTTTAATATAACAATACAACAAAATATTATAATCTTCCTATGCACAGTCAGTGTTAAGGATCAGGAGTTCATTTCCAGACGTGAACTGGGTCACCGTGGTAACCATACAAATACATATCCATCTTTCATTCCCGGTGTACACAAGACTATAGGTGCTGCCGCCGCCATCGTTCCAGACGTGGCTCGTATTTTTCTGTTCGTGGAAACGGCAGATTTATTTTCAGCCTGGTGTCAAAGATGGACGAGGATGGAGGAATGTTCTTTTTTCACCTTTCTATTTGTTCCCCTTTGGTTTTTTCAGGTGTCCCCTTCGCTGACCTAAAAAAAAAAAAGAAAAGATTGTCTCAGCACGTTCAGGTAGACGTAGGAATGTTTTTGCACAAATGTGTAATGAAATAATCAATATCCAGCACATGAATATTAATCACGCAACACCAGGACCCATCTCGCCTTCTCGTGGAAACACGTAGAAAAAGAACTGAACGTTGAAACTGAGGCTGCGTTTACACTGCAGGAAATAACGGGTCAGTTTGAACAATCGGATCAATACCAAAGATCAGGACGTACAGCGTTCTCCTTCATGTGCTGTACGTCTACAGTGCCTTTTTACAACAGGTCTGTGAAAACCAGTATTTTCCCAAACAGATCGAATGACAAAATGGAATAAAACGACTTCGATTGAAGTCGGGACATAAAACGCATTCGCTCCGTAAATTTGGAGCCAACTGAAATGTCTCAAAATCTCAATCTTCCACTTTTTAAAAGTGCATTTTTTTTCCCATCTTGACTCATCGGAGTCATGTGTTCCTGCAGTGTAAACGCTGCCGTGTTACTGTAACAGGACACTGTGAAATGAGTGAAAGTCTGTGGAGATAAAATGTGATGGGGGGGCCTTCGGAAAGTACGGAGGACGGTCAGTGCCGTGTTTTTCTTTTCTGGAAAAAAAAAACAAAATTTATAATTCTGGTTTATCTTTATTTAAATCTTAAATTGTGAGGGGGGGGGGGGGGGGATTGGGGGGGGGGAATCGGAATCCTGAGATTTAAATCTGGATATTATTTTTATTTCTGACACAGCTCTACGTCTTCCGTACCGGAGTAACGCGTGAACGGTTCTACTTTTTTGTCTGTATTTTTGTCTGGTTCTTTTTCGTGTCTAAGGCGCTAACATCTGATCTGAGAGAAGCAGGAAGTGGAGAATTTTGTAAAAAAAATGTCTTTCATGTAAAATGATATTTTCTTTTTTGTTTTGTTCTCCACTTGTAGAGTGAGTAGATGTAGGAAGTAGGACTGAGTGTAGTCAGAAGTGTCCACGCGACCTTTGTCATGATCGACCTAATGTTGTTAAATCCATTGTGAAACAACATGAAGGAACGTTTGAGGTTTTTTAAAGTGACAAATCTCCATCATTCAGAGACATTTAAAAACCTGCTGGTAGTCACAAATCAGTTTTAATTTCATCATGTAGGTTGTGATTTAAATCTTTTTTTTTTTTAAGTTCAAGTGAATTTTTCCTTATTTGATCATTGTTTTTATTTTTCATCTAATTAATCTGTTTGTGTTGCGACTGTCGATGAACGTGGTGATGTGTACGGAGGCTATGAGACATGCAGCATGTATTTATTGCACTTTTGTGATTTGGGTGTGCTTTTCCTGTTTTGTTTTTTTTTTATGGCAAGAGTCCCGAAAAGCTGTGAATTTTATTCTCGGACACTGTACTGTCGACCAGAGCTGTAAATATTTCACCAGCACAAAAACATAAACAAACAATGTTTTGTAGTTTCACAACAAATAAAAAAAAAGAAAGTTATTCTCTTCTATTCGGATGTGTTCTTATTTTTCCATTAATCAAACCAGAAACTCCATCCAATCTTATGTAAATAGAATTTATTTTTTTTATACATTTTGACCGTCAAAACTTTAAATTGATTATAAAAATCATGGCTAGGAATCATCAGCCAATCAGAGAAAGTGTGAGTGATGAGGTCATAGCTGTTAAATAACAAAAGACAAATTCAACTTTAGAAAATATAAATGTTACTAATAAATATTCTGACATTATGATACGATATGTTAGAAATACTAAAACATATTTTATAAACACAGAGACGTAATAAAATCCCCAAGAAGTACACGTGTACTTTGAACGACCAATGGAACTCTGTTAATGGGACCGCCGAAGAAGAAGAGGATGAATCGGAAAAACCGGAAACACGTCACAAACTTGTGAACTTCTTCCCTTTTGGTCACTTTTTAGTTTCATCAGCCACGAGTGTTGCATCGAGCCCCGTGTCCCCGGTGTTAGTGACGATGGCAGACCCAGTGAAGGACTACACGGCCCGGCTACAGCAGCAGGTAACCAGCGCGTGCTTACGTTAGCATGCAGGCTAACGCCCGGGCCGGTGCCTCTGGAGCCGAACCTCCGTCTCTAAACGGTCCCTTTGAAATAGTTCCGGCTTCCAATGAAAACACCTGATCGACAACAAAAAAACAATCACCGAATTTAAAGTTTTATTTTACTTCTCTCACATTCGGCTCACACACATGCGACCAAACACGGGGACATTTACATTTTATTTAATATTTGTCTCTTGTTAGCACGTTGTCAATGTGCGCAGTTCATTGCCAATGTGTGTTTTCACTTTTATTTTTATAAACTCGTTGTTACGTCACGTCTCGTTTTTTTGTGTGCCGAACTTGTTATTAAATGTTATTGTTTTTTTTGGTTTGTTTCCTGAATATAACGGAACATTTTATCTTGTGTTTTTGTTCCATTTTCTGTCAATATGAATAATAATTGAATGATTCTGTTCAGAAGCTGTTAAGTTGCTTACTGACTTTAATATAAGTGAAGCCATCCAAGTGAGTATGAGAATATCGAGGATATACCTGCACCCACTTTATTTTTATTTGCGTCTTTTAATGGTGTCTCTCAGTGTTGGAACCATGTTTCCTGTAATGTCCTTCAGTCATTTTTTTATTGGTTCATTTACTATTCCACTCATAGATTTTTACTCCCGAAGAGGTGGTTGTTTAACGATATCCTGAGAACGGGTTACTCGCAATACGAAGTGTCTTTTCCTGTGTGTGTTCGGAGTCTTTTTGGTTTTGGTTTTGCGTCTAAATCGACAGGCCAATAAAGACGAACTGACTTTCTGTTTCTACACAGATGGACACACCTGCTCCAAGTCTAATGACCTTAATGACTCATTTTCTTGATTTTTTTGAAGGAGCGGGAGATCCACAACCTCTCGGCAGAGATCGAGAGTCTGAAGAACCCACACAACGCCAGTCCGTCGGCACATCTGGAGGAGCTGAGGGAGGAGAACGCCAGGCTGAAATACCGCATCAACATCCTGAAGAGGGTGAGCCTGGAGCTCAGAAATACACTCATTGAACTTCAACAGAGCACAGTGGCTCCACGTTGTCGTCCTGACTATAAATAGAATGAAAAAAGAACTGTATAGTGAGCAATTCTGTTGGACTACACTCATTGTATCACACGCAATAGCAATTTCTTTTATAAATCCAATATATTTATCTAAATGCATTGTAATGTGTACTATTGATTCCAACGGTTAAACGTGTAAAAATGGAAGTTGCTTTGTGTTGATAGGTTTCATTAAATCAGAGCAACTACAGCAAAGGGAGATAAATAGAAGGCTCAAAAAGAAATCTGAAAAATGATACACGGAGGAGGAGCAGCAGCAGTTCAGAGGGTTTCTGGTCATTTATGTTTTTTGTTTTTTTTAACGAGCATACAAATGAATCCCACACTCGTTCGTTTCCTCAGAGTCTGCAGGACGACAAGCCTCAGTGCAGCAAATCCATGATCAACATCAACCAGCAGCTGCAGGAGATTTTCGGCGAGGCCATCCGGGCGTCCTGCCCCGAGCTGGACCAGCCTCCGCTGTCCGTCACCCCCAACCAGCAGGCCAAGTTCGGAGACTACCAGTGCAACAGCGCCATGGCCATGGCCCAGGTGAGGCTGCCGTGTCTCTAATTGCATCACACAGCCCAGTTGTGTTCCAAAAAAAGAAAGTGAAATCTTTTCCCATTTTAAAAACAAGTCAAATTGTTGAGTCCGAGAACACGCTTGCCTCAGTGAGCTCCGACGAGCCGCAGCCGTTTGGTAATCAGAGTTAACGAGCAGGAGGTTTGGGACCTCCAGTTTCTCAGTGAGCTTGTTCAGGTGAAGGTCCAACTCTTTTCTCGCTTTGTTTGAGGTTCATTTTGTTTCGACACAAACTTAGTTTTGCACAAATGTGTTTCTGATTGATTTATTTTTTCAGATGCTGAAGGCGAAGGGAGTCAAAGTCAACCCGAGGGAGATCGCAGAAAAGATCATCAAGAACCTCCCGGACAACGACCTCGTCCAGAAAACGGAAATCGCTGGACCAGGTACGGAGGAAAATAATCGACATTATTATTACATAAGAAATATTAAAAGATCTGCATATTTATTTTTTAATTGACATTTCTGTACCCTATTTTTTTTAAATAATACATTTGAATTCATACAGAAAGTGTCAATGATTCAGTCCATTTTAAACACATTCTATATTTTGTGTTTCAATTTTTAAACAGTTTTTCAAACTGAAATGGTAAAATTGGAAATCTAAAAGCAAATCATGACATGAACTAAATGTGAAAACCTCAGTTCAGTCCATGAAATCCATGTCTTTTTTTTTCTCTCTTCAGGGTTCATCAACATCCACCTGAAGAAGACGTTTGTGTCCAGGCTGTTGAGCAACCTTCTGGTCAACGGCGTGCAGCCTCCTCCTCTGGCCTCCAGGAAGAAGGTGGGGGACACGCATCCAGGCCGCTTGAATTCCTCCTCTCGGATTTGTGTTATTTTATTGTCGTCGTGGTGTTTTTGTCGCTCAGGTGGTGGTGGACTTCTCCTCGCCAAACATCGCCAAAGAGATGCACGTGGGCCACCTGCGCTCCACCATCATCGGAGACAGCATGTGTCGACTCTTTGAGTTCCTGGGCTACGACGTCCTCAGGTCACTTTCCAGATTTCAAATCAGTCACCGCGAGGTTTTTAATGACGTAAGATAATATATGCAGCAATTAAGATCATCCACGGTGTGATCGCTCGTTTTCAGGAGGCAGTTTGACTTCTGCTGCAAATGTATATTTCTATATCTTACTTATTTTAGTTGACTGGTGGCTGAATTACTGCCGTGCTTGTTTTTTTTTCGGAGTTGAGGAGTCGGAGACCAGAAACTGCGCTCTGCAACTGTTGCGTATGATGGTGGAAAAAGTGATTTCTCTCTCTCTCTGACATCACTCCGATAGTAGAATATTAAATGGTGAGTGTGTGTGTGTGTGTTTTTTGTCGTCCGCAGGTTGAACCACGTCGGGGACTGGGGGACTCAGTTCGGGATGCTGATCGCTCACCTGCAGGATAAATTCCCAGACTACCTGAGCGTGTCTCCGCCCATCGGTGACCTGCAGGCCTTCTACAAGGTCGGTCTCTGTTTCCCCACTGTTGCCACGACAACGGGTGTAATTTAGGAGGTTCAATTCCTATCATACTCTATGATAAACTTGAGGTGAACAAGAAACGCGCAGATCTGCATAATGAAGGACAACCAGCTTTATGACTCGGAACACCATCTTTTTCTCCCCATCATGCATCATCCACCATCTGCTGCATTCTCCCCTTCTTTTGTCTCCTCCTCCTCCTCCTCAGGAGTCGAAGAAGCGCTTCGATGAGGAAGAGGACTTTAAGAAGCGCGCGTACCAGTGCGTGGTGCGACTGCAGAGCAAAGAGCCGGAGTTCATCAAAGGCTGGAATCTCATCTGTGACGTTTCCAGGCGAGGTACCAAACCAAACCATCATGGAGAACACGCATGGACAGACAACTACGTTGGAATTCAGATGAAAAGATAAAGGAATCGTGGTTTGGTCCATTTTTTCCAGAGTTTCAGAAGGTTTACGACTGCCTGGACATCCAGATCATAGAGAGAGGAGAGTCTTTCTACCAGGAGCTGATGACGGAGGTGGTGAAGGAGTTTGAAAAGAAAGGTCAGTGTGCCAGAGGTCAAAGGCCACAGGTGGACCAGCTATTTTATTATCAGAGGAACCTTAGTATTTGTGTGTTGACATAAGTCAAAACATGACAAACATTTCATTCGAAGGAGTGTATCTGCCATTTCCTGATTCAACCACCAGAGGGCAACGTTGTCCCATAAATCACTTCTCTGTCTCCGGGTTCATTTTTTTTCTCTTTCCGTCTTTGTTTCATTTCCTCTATAACCTCTTCCCTCCCTTCTTTGTCTTTCGTACCCCGGTCATTCTTTTATTTTTCTCTTGCAACCGTCATGTATTCCATTTTTAATTTCCCTCTTTTCCCTCCCCCCCCTCCTCAGGCCTGGCCGAGATGGACGAGGGCCGTAAGATCGTCTTCGCCCCGGGACAGTCCGTCCCTCTCACCGTCGTCAAGTCGGACGGCGGCTTCACCTACGACACGTCGGACCTGGCCGCGCTGCGCCAGAGACTGTTCCAGGAGAAGGCCGACATCATCATCTACGTGACGGACAGCGGGCAGGTGGGCGGGAAAAAAAAAAACGCGACTCACAATCTCAGCGGATTCTGTCCCGTTAGGCCTCAAATATAACTTTTCTTCACAGACACACAACATTTTACTAGAGTTGAACCTCAAATTCATTTACAGAGCAATTTTTCCCCCATGTTGTTGCCGACGAAACATGAATTATCATTTCAGGTCCGTGGAGACAATATTTTTCATTTATTTTTGAAGATCCGCACTCGGGTTGGAGTCTGAAAACTCGACCCAAGTCAGTCTGTGGGACAAACAGGTTGTGTGTTAAAATGTTATGAAGACAATAGGACGGGAGGTTTAATTATGGATAGCAACCTTTCAGAGACATTACCATGGTAACGGCATCAAATATGAATGAGTGAAGGATGTTCAGGAAGCATCGTTAGATCCTCCGTCAAAGTTTCTACGTCTCAACATCCACCACCTGGATCAGCATCAACACTCCTTATTTCTGGTGTGTGTGTGTGTGCGTGTGTGCGTGCGTGCGCGTGTGCGTTTCCTCGTGCAGGCCACACACTTCCAGCTGGTGTTTGCTGCGGCCCAGATGATTGGCTGGTACGATCCACGGGT
This sequence comes from Colistium nudipinnis, assembly GCA_016785305.1. Classification (NCBI taxonomy): domain Eukaryota; kingdom Metazoa; phylum Chordata; class Actinopteri; order Pleuronectiformes; family Rhombosoleidae; genus Colistium; species Colistium nudipinnis. The sequence goes on from JAFBJU010000462.1 coordinate 168,356, forward strand.
GACGCGGGTGGAGCACGCCGGCTTCGGCGTGGTGCTGGGCGAGGACAAGTGAGTTCATATCACCCGTTCAGATTTATTTCGTATCGTAACCATGACGACGTCAAGATGATTTAGAGATGTATTCCAAGCATCTCCTTCAGATATTTATTAATCTTTCATCGTTGTGCAACAAGATTTTTATCGGGATGAAAAGCAATAAACATTTATTTCAAACTGGAGATAAAACATAATAATAATCATCTAATCCATAAATGCGAAGTTTCCAGCGGTGGATGATAAAGATTTGGAGTCCGAGCGTGTCGTTCAGACTAATAAGGCTTTAACGTCGCTTTAAATCACTGCACTCCTCTGAAGCTTCTCCGGCGCATAATCATCTGAAGGTCCTCCCGTTTTATCGCATTTATTATTATTATCAAACGTAAACAAAAACAACATTTAACTGCGTGGACAAATAAAGAGGAGTAGGTGCACGACAATTATTGAACCCAATTAAAAGTTGTAAAGCTTTGTGGATTCTTGGAATGTTTCTGTCCACCGAGGTTTTCAGAAGGACTAAAAGATTTTTTTTTTTTTCGTCTGCCATAATCCCAGATTTGTTTTCCGGGTTTCTGGGGTCTGATGGTAGACGGCGATTATTGTGTCACTGTCTCATTTCAACATGTTATTTTTTTTTTTGGTAATCAATGGTCCACAGAAGAAGAGTTGGGGGGCGGGGCTAGTCAGAGGCCATCACTAAGTGCTGCTAACCTCAGGGGTGTAAATTGTTTTGAAACGCCATTATAAATGTATCGTGCTGTTTTTTAGAATCACTCAACCAGACAGTGAGAGCTCTACTCTCATTAAAGAGGAGAAGAAGAAGAAGAAGGGTGTTATTAAAGGCTCCGCTCGTGTGATTTGTTTAATTGTGGAAAAAGAGAAATGAGTCGGGTGGTTTGGCTCCGCCCCCTCGCACTCAGCTGACGGCGGTGGCGTGTTTTTTGTGCGCCACAGGAAGAAGTTTAAGACGCGCTCCGGAGACACGGTGCGTCTGATGGACCTGCTGCAGGAAGGACTGAAGAGGTCCATGGACAAGCTGAAGGACAAGGAGCGGGACAAGGTGACTATCCGCACAAGCCAGTAATTATAAATGGGTGTCCTTTAGGAAGCGGCACGACACCTTGGTGTTCCCCAGAGGACGAGTCTGACTGGATTCACCGCAGATAAAAAGAATGTCTTCATCGGGCACTCAAGTCATTATTTTATTATTTCTTTTTGCACAATTTAAGAAAATGAACGTTCTAAATTTCTCCCCAGAATGAAATCTACAAACTTTATGTCTGATCCGCTGCTGGAAACATTCAGGAATATTTGGCCTCGGATGTTTCACGTTTGATGAGAAACCGTTCAGTTTCGAGAGCAGCTCGCTATTTTATAGAAAGTGTATTTTGCTTCCTCCTCCGTCGCCTTTTCCTCTTATTCCACGGTTTTCTTCTTCTCCTCCTCCGGAGCGACCAACGAACGGCGCCTAGTTTTCCTCCGTCACGCACTCCACTTTTTTTTTTTTTTCATTTTTTCTGACCTGACTGTGCTCGAGGATTTCCTGGCGGCGCTGATTTGAAAGCTCAGAAGGTTGCGGGATCGGATCCCGGCGGCTCTGGGCTGGCGTCCGGGTCGGCGCCCGCGTCTCCATCTGCTGCACCGACCTCATTAAAACAAACCTCTTGAACCGGACTGCGACTCTGACTCTGAGCCCTGAACGTCGGCGCTGTTCTTCTGTGGCTTCAGTCTGTCGTTCTGATAAAAAAAAACAAAAAACATGAGGTTTCACATTTTGCTCCGACTTTTTCCACTCAAACCGCCGTCGTTTAATTCTCGGCCTTATTCCGTTCACGCCCTCGGATCCAAAAGGAAAGAAACATCCAGCGTACACTTCTGACCTAATAAGAAGTCGGCCTAATCTGGGCCCGGGGTTCAAAAATCTCCTCCGTTATTTGCATTCAACGTCCCGGTTTTGAGCCGATTGGAGGTGAAGTGGAGCCCGGAGTCCTTCCACTGATTCAAGTCTGGCGTATCAGATTCCTTTCCGGCCTTTGGAGAAATAGTTTTTTGCCTCTTTTGTCAACTGCGCGCACGTGTGTGTGTGTGTGTGGGCGCGCAGGTGCTGACCCTGCAGGAGCTGGGCGAGGCCCAGAGGTCGGTGGCCTTCGGCTGCATCAAATACGCCGACCTGTCGCACAACCGCATCAACGACTACGTGTTCTCCTTCGACAAGATGCTGGACGACCGCGGCAACACGGCGGCGTACCTGCTCTACGCCTTCACGCGCATCAGGTGAGCTCCTCCCACATTCCGCAGACTTTCCGTCCCCTGAGGATCCGTCGAGTCGTGCGGCCTGGGGCTCCGATCATCGACATATTGATCCTCTCGGGTGGAGCGCGTCTCCTCGAGGCCATCGGACCGAAGGAGGCGCAGCCATCCTTCTTCAGCTGGGCCCGTGCTCCTCCCCCCCCCCCCCCCCCCCCCCCCCCCCCCCCCCGCTTGCTTCGCCACCGGGAGGTCTTTGTTCCACTCCTGTCCTAACGCAATCAAATCCCGGCCGTCCCGCAGGTCCATCGCGCGCCTGGCCAACATCGACGAGGCCGCGCTGCGGGCGGCGGCGGAGACCACGGAGGTGGTCCTGGAGCACGAGAAGGAGTGGAAGCTGGGAAAATGCATCCTGCGCTTCCCGGAGATCCTCCAGAAGATCCTGGACGACCTGCTGCTGCACACGCTCTGCGACTTCCTGTACGAGCTCGCCACCACCTTCACCGAGTTCTACGACAGCTGCTACTGCGTGGAGAAGGACCGGCACACGGGTATTTATAATCCGATGACGCATGTGTGGAACGCGTAGCGTGCAAATATTTGGCAAAATATCACGAAAAATGTAAGATTTAAGTGGCATGCGAGGGGAAAAAACAAAAACCCTGTCGAGTTTGGCTTTTTGGCTTTTACTCAATGGGACACAACTGCTCAATAAAGAAAGGCCGCTTTCTCAGTCTCTCTTTGGAATTTCTCAAATTGGAAGAATAATATATTGTCGGAACGGAATCTTCTCTTGTCTCTGTTTCCAGGGGAAGTCATTAAAGTGAACATGTGGAGGATGCTGCTCTGCGACGCCACGGCCGCCATCATGGCCAAAGGCTTCGACATCCTGGGCATCAACCCCGTCCAGAGGATGTGATCGTGGCTCCGCCCACTTCCCCGTCTCGGTCCATGGCCAGAATCCAGAGCTGCGACAAACGGTAAAAAAAAAAGTGTCCCTCTGTGTCGTCACAGCTGGACTGACATTGTGGAGTTTTATTTTCAACCAATCCTGGGAGGAAGTTCACACACGACCTCAAACCCCATGTTGTTTCTTTTTTTATTTATAAATTAAAGAACTAAGATGAAACCCAAACACGAACCAGTCTGCTGTTGTTTTTAGACAATTGTTATCGTCACACACACACACACGCGCGAAAATGACGACAACAACTCACAACCGTCACACAACGTATCCGGTGTTGTTTTTTTTTCCCCCAAAGAAGCCACCGGAACGTTGTGTGTCGGCTGAACTCGCTTCACTCCAGGTTTGGTTTCTGTGGTTTGTGTCTGAAATGAGTCGATATTGTGTGTTTTTTTTTAATTGACTTTGTGTCCAAAATGGAAGTAAAGCCACAAAAACTTGATACAATTTAAATATTAACGTTAATAAATGCAATCCAATGAGGGTCCCTGACCTTTAGGAAAAATGTATTCACAAACTTTGAAAAAGTCCCTGACCTTTATTATTATCATTATTATTATTATTTCTTTTTTTTCCCTGACTTGGCGAATTAAAATGCGCCCAAACGTCTTTCTGAGGGCGCTGGGGTTGCCGCGCCACAAATCTGTGTAGAATAGATAAATCAGCGAATGTTGTTGTTTCTTAAACAGTTCAGAGTTCAGGAGGAAGAAGAAATCAGGAAAAGTCCTGTTCACTTTATTAGGAACGCCTTTGACCCTCCGCCGGAACCCACCGATTAGCAAACTTTGGTCGTCCGGTCGTGTCTGGGGAAAGAACGATGAAGTGAACGTGAGCCATTTTGTTTTCATCCAGTTTGTTTCACTTTATATAAACTTTGACATTGAATAAAGTTTTTATAGAGTGAAACAAACTTTAATTTAAAAGGCGATTTAATCGCGTCGAGGTTCTGCAGCAGGTCAAGAAGCCTGAGAGAGGCCCCCCCTCTCGCTTTCGCTCTCTCTCTCGCCCCCCTGTCTCGATCGCCCGCCCCCCTCTCTCTCTTGTCCTCCTCCCTATCGCTCTTTTGTCCCTCTCTCTCTCTCACCCTCTCCTTTTTGTCTCTGGCTCTTTCTCGCTCGCCCCTCTCTTTCTCTCACAACCCTCTCTCCCCCCCCCCTCTCTCTCTCCTCCCCTCTTTTTTTTCTCTCTGTGTTTTTTTTTTTTTTTGGAGGATCCACTCATAGCGCGACACAAACAAACCGGTACCACGCAGTTAATTAAACATTTTTAGCCTGGAACTGTCGAGCCGCCCTTTTACCCAGCAGACACTTGTGGTGTGCGCGTGACCCGTCTATGAAAAATGTTTAAAATATACCCACGCTCCTCTCCGGCTGACTCTCATCATCTCGGCGCTTCACAGCTGATGTCGGTACTTTTTTTTTTTTTTTAGGCAATAATTCCCTCAGCAGCTTCATGAGACATTCATTAAGTCCTGGTTTTATTCGGCCGAAGGACCATGTTAGAGGTGTTTTTATTGAGGCTCCGCCTCTCTGAGGCCCGGTGATATCCAATCGCCTGCCGGTCCAAGGACAAGCCGGAGACTCTGGTCTGGATTTGGATTTTTCCGAAACCACTAGGGTTGGAGTGGAGCAACCGACGTCCTGGGACATCTAATGGTTCAGGCCCGAGTCCCGTGGGTGAGTTTGGATTTATTTACAGGTTCCGTACCGACAACTTCAAGCTGCGAAAAAAACGGCTCAAACTTTACAAAGTAGATTAATACAGTATAATATTTATACCACCATAAATGTTTATAAAATTCAAAGTTACCTTATGAAGTGATAAGGGAAATTTTGGAAAACCACTATACTATGACGTTTTTCACGTTAATCTCTACCATGTTTTTTAGCATTCCTGACGTGGCTGTGCAACGTGTCGAATTTTTTGACTTTTTTTTTTTCGACTACAAGCTTTACTATGACGTTTTATTTTTAGTCTCCGCCAATGCTCCTGTGCGAGTTTCAAGTGTTTTCGATCTTTGTTTGACATATTTGACTTTTTTGAGCCAAACGTAAGGCTATAGTAAGGCGGTTTTGGTCAAATCTTTGAATATTTGTCGACATGCTATACTATGACGTTTTCACGTTTTTTACCATTTTTTCGCACCTTCCCTATTTTTAGGCCCTGCCGATGCTCCTGTGCGAATTTCGTGAATTTTGAAATTTTTGACTTTTGGGCCGAATGTAAGGCTATAGTAAGGCGTTTTTGGTCAAATCTTTGAATATTTGACGACATGCTATACTATGACGTTTTCACTTTTTTCACAATTTTTTCGCACCTTCCCTATTTTTAGGCCCTGCCGATGCTCCTGTGCGAATTTCGTGAATTTTTAAATTTTTGACTTTTTGGCCCAACGTAAGGCTATAGTAAGGCGATTTTGGTCAAATCTTTGAATAATTAACGACATGCCGTTATGACGTTTTCACTTTTTTCACTTAATTTTCGCACGTACCCTATTTTTAGGCCCTGCCGATGCTCCTGTGCGAATTTCGTGAATTTTGAAATTTTTGACTTTTGGGCCGAATGTAAGGCTATAGTAAGGCGTTTTTGGTCAAATCTTTGAATATTTGACGACATGCTATACTATGACGTTTTCACTTTTTTCACAAAATGTTTTCACCTACCCTATTTTTAGGCCCTGCCGATGCTCCTGTGCGAATTTCGTGAATTTTGAAATTTTTGACTTTTTGGCCGAATGTAAGGCTATAGTAAGGCGATTTTTGGTCAAACTTTGAATATTTGACGACATGCTTTCCTATTACGTTTTCACTTTTTTCACTTAATTTTTGCACCTACCCCATTTTTAGGCCCTGCCGATGCTTCTGTGCGAATTTCGTGAGTTTTGACATTTTTGACTTTTTTGCCGAATGTAAGGCTATAGTAAGGGGTTTTTGTCAAATCTGTGAATATTTGACGACATGCTATACTATGACGTTTTCACTTTTTTCA
>JAFBJU010000463.1:948-42625 GCA_016785305.1 Colistium nudipinnis
AAAATTTGACAAAAACGTCATAGTATAGCATGTCGTCCGAAAATGTCAAAAAAGTCAAAAAATGAAAAAATTTGAAAAAATGCATATTAACATGCAAATCGTTCAAACATATGATTGAGGTGAATTAAAGTGGAAAAAGTGTAAAAAATTCATATATATATTTCGTCCAAAATTTGACAATAACGTCATAGTATAGCATGTCGTCCAAAAATCTCAGAAATGTCAAAAATTTCAACATTTAAAAAAAAAAATCTGAAAACATGCAAAACGTTCAAATATATGACTGAGGTGAATTAAAGTGGAAAAAGTGAAAAAAAAATGTTTTGAATGTTGTCCAAAATTTGATCAAAACGTCATAGTATAGCATGTCGTCCGAAAATGTCAAAAAAGTCAAAAAATGAAAAAAATTGAAAACATGCAAAAAATGTAAAAATTTGAAAACATGCATATAAACATGCAAAACGTTCAAATATATGACTGAGGTGAATTAAAGTGGAAAAAGTGAAAAAAAAATGTTTTGAATGTCGTCCAAAGTTTGATCAAAACGTCATAGTATAGCATGTCGTCAGAACATGTCAAAAAAGTCAAAAAATGAAAAAATTTGAAAACATGCATATAAACATGCAAAACGTTCAAATATATGACTGAGGTGAATTAAAGTGGAAAAAGTGAAAAAAAATATATATATATATTTTGTCAAAAATTTGACAAAAACGTCATAGTATAGCATGTCGTCCAAGAATGTCAAAAAAGTCAAAAAATTGAAAAATTCAGAAAAAATGCATATTAACATGCAAAACGTTCAAACATATGACTGAGGTGAATTAAAGTGGAAAAAGTGAAAAAAATACATATATATATTTCGTCCAAAATTTGATCAAAACGTCATAGTCTAGCATGTCGTCCGAAAATGTCAAAAAAATCAAAAAATTAAAAAATTTGAAAACATGCATATAAACATGCAAAACGTTCAAATATATGACTGAGGTGTATTTAAGTGGAAAAAGTGAAAAAAAAAATGTTTTGAATGTCGTCCAAAATTTTATCAAAACGTCATAGTATCGCATGTTGTCCGAAAATGTAAAAAAAGTCAAAAATGACAAAATTTGAAAAAATTCTGAAAACATGCATATAAACATGCAAAACGTTCAAATATATGACTAAGGTGAATTAAAGTGGAAAAAGTGAAAAAAAAACATATATATATTTCGTCCAAAATTTGACAATAACGTCATTGTATAGCATGTCGTCCAAATATCTCAGAAATGTCAAAAATGTCAAAATAAAAAAAAAAATCTGAAAACATGCAAAACGTTCAAATATATGACTAAGGTGAATTAAAGTGGAAAAAGGGAAAAAAATAATGTTTTGAATGTCGTCCAAAATTTGATCAAAACGTCATAGTATAGCATGTCGTCCGAAAATGTCAAAAAAGTCAAAAAATGTAAAAATTTGAAAACATGCATATAAACATGCAAAACGTTCAAATATATGACTGAGGTGAATTAAAGTGGAAAAAGTGAAAAAAAAAATGTTTGAATGTCGTCCAAAATTTGATCAAAACGTCATAGTCTAGCATGTCGTCCCAAAATGTCAAAAAAGTCAAAAAATGAAAAAATCCTGAAAACATGCATATAAACTTGCAAAACGTTCAAATATATGACTGAGGTGAATTAAAGTGGAAAAAGTAAAAAAAAATAAAATAGAAAAAGTTAGGTTGTCAAAAAAGTGACTAAAACGTCATAGTATAGCATGTTGTCTGAAAATATCAAAAAAGTCAAAACATTTTCAAAAAACGTGAAAATATGCAGCAATAACTTAAAAATGGTTAAGTATATGACTGAGGTGGCGAAATGTCAAAACATTTTAAAAATAAAAATTTATTAAGTATATATTCAAATTTCGTCCGAAATTGTCATAGTATAGCATGTTTTCCAACAATCAAAAAAGTAAAAAACATGAAAAAAAAAAACCCCAGCTCAAATATATGATTGAGGTGATGAAATGTCAAAAAAGTGAAATTCCATCATATATTTAAAAAGTATTTATATTCTCAGGGGTGCAAATAATTGAGTGCCTTTGAAACACCTCAAAAATTAGTTAATTACCCCCCCCCCCTCCCACAAACACACACACACCCTGCTCACCACACCCGGGATTACTGTGTCACATTCACTTGAAAGCACGATACACTCACGTGTGGTGAGTACCAAACAGTCTCCCTGCCTGAGTCACGTGCAACCCGTGTATAAAACCATATATTCATATAATATCATAACCACACATATTTCCGGAAAGGCTGAAGGGTCGAACAGTTAAATGCATAAAAAGGGGGGACATACCAGCGTTCCTGTGATGTGACGCACCTGCGGAGCTGCGGGGTGTGGCACGCGCAGATAGCGGGGGCGCGCGCGGCGGTGTTGATCAGGTGTTGAGCGGACTCAGCTGCGGACGCACACGGGTGAGTTCACGGGTTCCAAGTGTCTCTCGGTCTCCTTTCTAGCCTCAACTAACTTCAGATCACGGCGTGTCTGTTTGTGGGCGCGCGCGCGCGTGCGTGTGTGCAGGGGAGGTTTAAAATATTCTATTGTGCATCGAAAAGCATACTTTTATTTTACCCATGTGGGTGGCTTGGAGACTATGGGAACACCGGAGCAAATTTCAGGAGAAGCGGGAAGTGTTTTTAAATATCACAACTTCAAAAGGACTAAACTGTGGAATCAGACGTGAAGCTCTGTGACGTCATGTAAAATGGAAGTCAAGCGATCTGGGCGCTATATTGCTCAAATCTTTCTAAATGACATGAGGTCTGTGGTTCTCTAAATATGTGTCATTGTTGAGTTGTTTAAAAATAATATTTGTTTTATTCCGTCATCCAACACAAACAGTTGGGCAGGGAGAACTTTATGTAAATCCAAAAAGTACTTTAATTGTAGATCTGAATTTCTTTTCAAAATGTTTCACTTAATCAAAAAATGGATCCTCAAATATTTGCTCATTCCTGCTTCACGTCGTTTGCGATGAGGGCTAAAAATGGATGAATAAATAAATTGTGCAAAAATAATAACTATATATTAAGCACTTCAACTTTCTCGTCTGTCTTACAAATTCGTCCAAAATGACAAAAAAGCTCTTTGGTGAGGTTTTGAATGCTGTTGAGAGATTTCCCAGCAGGCACCTGTGCTCAGCCCGCCGGCGCATGTGGCCCAGGCACATTCCTGGAAGGAGACGGAACCGGTCCGCCGAGCTCTCGGCCTCGATGCGATTGTACATATTGTTCTTGACAGTGTTTGGTTTGGTTACCATAGCAACCACGGTGAGGAGTGTTGATGTGTATAGACGTGAGAAATCTTCCACCTGTGACCTGGTCCTCCATCATTTTTTTTTTTTTTTTTTTTTTTTTCCTTATAGATGTACGGACGCAACTTCCACTTTTCCAACGTTCCAGAGTCCCTTAGGACCGTGGTGAACTGGAAACTGAGGATGTTGTTTGTGAACGTCGAACAAGTTCTTTGAATTCCAATGGCAACATTTACAGCCGCCTCCTGTCAAGGTGAAGGTTGTCGGGTTGCCGCCCATTGTCTGGTTGACCGGTTCGACCGCATGCTTTTGTGGCTGTGTGGTGTGTAGCTGTTGTGCGCTTCTCTCGGTTCCTCCTCTGTGGAGAGGCGTTACCACGTGCGTCCACCAGAGGGCAACACTTTGAATATCCTGTTGGTGTGTGACCTCACTGCAATGCATGGTGGGGATTCTTCTCTGCCTGGTGGCTTCACACACTTGAACCAGTTGGTTTTCAAGACCGGTTTCATCCGTGCTGAAGTGTCCCCACGTGCTGGAAGCACGGACAAAACTCCGCATGCTCGGCCCCCTCAGGGCGTCCATGTTGACATTTTGTTGAGTTCAGCTTTAACCCAAAAGCAAAACAGGCAGTCAAAGCATGACGTGGTGTCCTCATGGTCAGATGATTCAGTGCAAAGCATGCAGAGAATGTTGTGGCCTTCAGCGTCCTGAGGCCGCGTGGTGCTGATGGTGAGAGTCGGCCGTGGGGACGTTTATATAAAAATGCGCTCGTGCAAATTCAGTTTTGTAGTATCCAGTGGTAGCTTAAAATAAACTGGACAGCAAAGGTTGTGAGCCCTATGCTTGAGTTTCTTAATTTTACTTCTACTGCTTTGTTAGTTATGTAAATGAGTGGCTTCTCTATTGAACAAAATGACTTTTTAGTTTAGTGGAAAACCAAGACGCTGTTTTGGCCAAACACCGGCGGCCATTTTCACATTTTCCTGACATTTGATAGACAAAGGAATTCACGGAATCATTGGGAGATGAAGCGATAATGATAACGATCTCGTCTCCTTTGCTGGAGATTTTTACTTTTTTTTTTTTTAAGTGAACGCATTTTGAAACCAGTCTCGTTCCCTTCTAACCTGCAGAAGGAAGTCCAGACATTATTGGGATTTTCCATCCACTTGTTTTGAAAGAAACTAAAAGCCCCAAAGTGAACTCACTTCAGTGCCTCCACGACCTACCTATTTTTTTTTTATGGCAGATTCATCCACAAAACGATGTGAGCATGTGTGAATTTGAATTGGAAAAAAAACATATATTATTGCAGCTAAAGGACATGGCACATTTGGATTGCCGCTTTCCCCCTGCAGGTCGGAATGGCTCACCACCTTGAAAATAAAAGTTTCTAACGACTCAGCTGTGCCGGTGGACCTGTTGGGTCAGGTACGCTCGGGGCCCCGCCCAGAAACCCGCCGGCCTTGATAGGCTCAGGCGTGACGAGCGGCTCCTCAGTCAGGTGTGCGTTTGCTCTCAGTGAGCACAGCTGGAGAGAGTTGGGGGAGCTCCACAGGGTTTGGTTTTAAATTAGGATTTTTTTTTTCCCCAGCGCCACGGTTCTTCTTGAGGAAGGGTCAGTGATATTTAATTTTTTGTGTGTATGTGTGTGGATTTTCTGGGGAGGCAGCTTGTTGAGACATCTGACATACGGAGGTGTGTTTCTTTTGTTTTCATAATACCTGGACTTTCCTGATTTGAAGCGTCTGTGGCCTGATGACATGGTTTTCGGCGTGAAATGCATCTGTGGAGTTCCACCTCATGGAATAATTCACAAAACTTTACAACAATGCGTCCTAATTGTTTCCAACTTGTTCAGCCGAAAGCTTTAAATCTTCATTTTTATTTGTGGGCGGAGCTTAGGCCACTTTTGCTTTCCAACGCTTGTGCACAAAATGCAGCGGTGAATCCTCTGACACTAACTTGAACTTCCAGCCGTGGGCAACAATTTGCTTCCCAGAAACTCAAACTGGAACGTCGACCGTCGTTTGCTCCCGTCACAGGCGGAATGACAAAGGGATGTGAACAGCTGATGGGGAAGGGGGCGGGTTCTCGAGTATTCCTGATCTAGGGCCACTTGTTCCCGATGGTTTCTTCCTTCAAGGCTTTTTCATCGCGTGACTCGCCATCTCGAGTTAAAGACACAATTAGCATTTTGGGACCTGGGAGGTTTAGTTGTTTGTTTTTTTTGTGGTCGACTGTGTTGTGGATTTGATCTTGACTTGACAAATTCCTCACCCTGGTGGTGGTGTCGTCCCTCTGCAGTTTCTCTGACACTTGGCCATGAGACGCGTCCTGTCCTGACGCGGCTGCCATTCCATGCGGCGATTTCCAAGCGCCGTTCCACCCATGGACCCGCAGGTGTGTCCGCTTCCTCTGGGCAGCAGCCAATCCATGATCTGCTCTGACAAGTCCCCGGCCAGCACCTTCAAACCCAGCCACTCGCGCAACAGCAGCACCGGCTCCTCCAAAAACTCAAAGCAGGTGATTCAACGTTTTGAAGAACTAGCTTTTTTTTTTCCCCAAAGATAGGAAAAAATTGAATAATTCGTTTTAAAATCCACCCCAAAAATAAATGCGGCTGTGACAGTCCGAGTTGCTGGGTGCGAATGGTCCTCCGTGCGCGGTGATTAAGAATTCCTCGTGTCCTTTTTGTATTGAAGTCTCGCAACTGGGAGGTGATGGACGACCTGCAGCATCTGGACGCCGTCTCGGTTCCCAGCTCCTCTCTGGACCTCAGCATCCCGGGGATCTGTGAGGGCTACTTGATGAAGAGGAGGAAGTTTCCTCTCAAAGGCTGGCACAGGGTGAGTTTCTTTTTCTTTTTTCGTTTTTCTTCACTGAGTTGTGTCTGCTCAACGTGGCTGTTTTTTTTTTTGTTTTTTTTTGTTTTCCCCCCCCCCCCCCAACACTCTGCTGTGCTTCCTCCTTTTTCCAGAGGTACTTCCTTTTGGAGAAGGGAATTCTGAGATACTCAAAAACGCAGCAGGACGTAAGTGACGACGAGGATTGTGCGACTTCCTGATTGTGCGTCTGTATCAACCCTGCGTTTGTGTTTTTTCAGATTCAGAGAGGGAAGCTCCACGGATCTCTGGACGTCAGCCTGGCGGTCATGTCCATCAACAAGAAGTCCAAACGCATCGACCTGGACGCCGGCGACAACCTCTACCACCTGAAGGTGCCCTCGACTTTCAGCCCAACGAGCTTTGCCACCAAAAAACGAAAACCGGTTTTCTCACCTTTTTGTTTTGCTCTCTCTCAGGCGAAGAGCCACGATATCTTCTACATCTGGTTGACCAAGCTGTGCGCCCATCGGGTGTTCAGGAAGAACGAGGCGCTGAGCGTCCACCACGGCGTGCTCCATGCTCTCTCCATGGGCCAGAGCACCCTGCCATCCATGGCGTCCCTGGCCCAGAAAAACAGAGCAACGGTGAGTTGGGAAATATATATAGTCACAGAAATAGGTTGACCTACAAGACACACCGTATACAGGAAGTCTATAATATTTGACTAAAACAAACAATCCCTCCAGCCTCCTCACTACGCCAGCTCAGCGTCTGTCTACCAAGCCGAGGTGGGAAGCCCCGCCCCCGCCATCGCGTCCCACCCGGGGGTGACCAGCAAGGTGTCCGCCTGGCTGCAGCAGACGCACGACATCGACGCCACCACCACCGGTGAGAACCTCCTCCCAGGGTTCCATCTGTTGCTACCCGCGTCCTCTCTCTGACCTCCTTGACCTTGTGACCCTCAGACCTGACTCGTTGCCAGGCAGAGCTGACTGAGCTGGCTCAGCTCATCCAGAGACTCCATTGGCTGGAAGGCGGCCTGCCAGTCACCAACACGGACCTGGAGATGCGCATCAACATGCAGGTGAGCGCCGTTTTGGCGCGTGCGTTGTGTTGGCGCGTGCGCGGTGTGTGCGTGTTGTGACCCTGTGGCTCTGGTGCTTATTTTTATTTTTTTATTTTTTAGAATCTCTCTCTGGAGAAACCCAAGAAGAAGACTGGGAAGATGTTTGGTCACTCCAGGACTCTGTCCCGTGTGGAGGCCATGGGAATGGTAGGACTGAGTGACGCAGCCATGGGATTCATGTGGAGCTGGGCTACGTCCCTCGCACTAAATCCCTCGCTCGCCCTCTCTCTCTCTCTCTCGGCTCCAGTTCACCTCCAGCCACCTGAGCACCACTCCCAACTCTGGAGCGGCGGCGTCGGTGCCGTCCATCCCCGACTACGTCTACTCTCAGCTGTCCAACCCTCAGGTCACCTCGCCCGAGGCTAAGAAGCTGCACCAGGACATCTGCACCGTGTCCCAGAGGGGTAGGCGTCTCCGTCCGGCCAATGAGTGAAGACGCGGTGGCATCCACATCATGACTAAATCAGAGCAGGAACAAATATATAGATATATATATGATTGTTTTGAAGATCATCCTATTTGATCTCCTTTCGAAAGCGAACCAGGATTTGAACCAAACGTTTGGAGGCCACCAGTGGAGCTGCGTTCATGATTAATTTGTATTTTCATCCTACCGCGTGTGCGTGTGTGTGTGTTGCAGTTCATTCTTCCCTCAAGTCCATTCACGAGGTCTTGTCGTTCGAGAGGGAGCGACTGCGGCAGGCGTGGACCGGCCCCGACCTCAGGCACAACACGTCCCAGCAGCTCGCTTCGCTGTGCAGCACGCTGTCAGAGGTAACACACGCACGCGCCCGCACACACACGCGCACACGCACACACACATACACACACACACACACACACACACGGAGCTGGGCACATAAATCTAGAAAAAGAAAAACGCCTTTTACAAAATCGGACGAGAAAAACTGGCACACCGTGAATCTAGCGCCCTCGCTTCACCTCCTTTTGATTGCATTTTTTTTTTCCACCTCCTGGAATCCCAGATAAAAAAACACACACACACACACACACACAACCTCCTCTCTACCTTAAGTATCAGCCCTCCAAACACAATGAGGACCAACCCTGGCCGTCGGTTGGTGAGGTGCCGCGTGAAACTGCTCAGCAGGTTTGGGCTGTTTTCAGGTTGGAGAGGCACAAGTTAACACAGGCGTGACCGCAGACACACACAACACACACACACAGAAGGGTTGTCGCACACTGAAACTGTGCACTTGCATCACTTCAGGGGCTTGTTCGTACCTGCTGTTTGTTTCCTGCCTGCGATCTGGAGGATGTTCTCGCCAAGTTCCTCCTCGCTGCTCCCAGGTTGGAGGGTTAGAATTGCTCACATTCCAATTAGCATGTGAGCACAGCGAGGATGCAGACGTGGAGATGATGTTCTCCTCATTCATATCTGACCTCCTGTGCTTCCTCTTCTTGTGTCGTGCATGGCTGCTGTGTGTGTGTGTGCGCCCGTTTGTGCGTGTGCGCAGCTTGACATGCAGTCGCGTCTGACCAAAGTCCACTCGCTTTCCTTGTCCTCTGACTCTACTGAAGAATCCTTCTGCACTGTGCGTCCCGACCAGGTGTGTAACCGCATCGCGTGTGTGCGTGAAGACCGCTTTGTGTCCTTTGCGTGTCTGTGGCGCTTTTTGTTCTGAACTCGCTGTTGGCTATTTGCATTTTTTTCCCACCTCGCACGTCAAGTTAATCTCGCTGTCACCGACTCTCAGATGTACAGTCTGTTAGGAGCCAGAACGAACGGATGGATGGATGAGTGTGCGGACTGTGTGTTTGTGGAGTTGGGCACGTGGTCCCGCCTCCTCTCCTTCTTCATCCACATTGTAAAAAGCATCAACTTCTGCCGTTTGCCACTCTGGCCACCAGAGGACGCCGTCCATGGGGCGCCACTGTCAGCGCGCGCCCTCTGTGGCGGACTCCATGGCCGAGTACTTCGACGCCAGCGAGGTGATCGTGTGCGAGAGCTCGTCGGAGGCCGAGGCGTCGGACGAGTCGGGCCTGAGCGACATCACCACCACCAGCAACTCCGAGCCAGAGGAGGGACACAGTGAGTCCGACGGAACCTACCGCAAAATGGATTCAGGGCTATGTTTGTGTATCCTCATATTTTGTATGGATTTTTTTTTTTTATAGTCTTACTATTTCCATGCTTTTTTCATTTTTACAATCTTTACGAGCATATTTGAGTATTTTTTTTTTTTTTTTTACATTTTTTTTTTTTACAAGCATATTTGAGTTTTTTTTTTTTTTTTACATTTTTTTCAACATATTTGAGTTGGTTTTTTGGGGGGGTTTTTTTACGAGCATATTTGAGGTTTTTTTTTTTTTTTTTTTACATTTTTTTTCGGCCCTTTTTGAGTTTTTTTTTTTTTTTCTTTTTTTTTTTTTTTTTTTGCATATTTTTAAAATGATTTTTTTATCCATCGATTGGAGGAGTCTGAGATTTAAGAATTGAATGGAGACTGCGCTCTGTGAATGTCGTGTATATGTTCAATTCTTGAATCTTAAATGGCGCTCATTCTGCTCCTGGTGCAGCCACCGCCACCCTCAACTACAGAGCCAGTGTGAGGAGCGCCCCGGACAGGCCCAGCCCCTTGCCCACAGATACAGGTGACCCCCCAAAAAAACCCACTTCAACTTAGTCTTGATTTTTATTTTTTATTTTTTTTCAAAACTCGCTTGTTCTGACTCGCACCCGTTTGCGTGACCCAGGTCGCCGCACTAGCCTCCCTGCCCCCGGAGCAGACAACGGCCACATCGGCATCATGAACATCCTGTACAACAACATCGGCAAAGACCTGTCCAGGGTGTCCATGCCGGTGGCTATAAACGAGCCGCTGTCTCTGCTGCAGAGACTCAGCGAGGAGCTGGAGTACGCCGAGCTGCTGGACACCGCCAACGGCGTGGACGATCCGTACGAGCGAATGGTGGGTTGTTTTTTGTTTTTTTTCCTTCCAGCTCAACGTTGGCTTTGTGAACGATTTTCCCAAAGATGAAATAATAATGATGATTGCCTGTTGCCAGGTTTACGTGGCGGCCTTCTCCATCTCCGGCTACGCCTGGGCATCCTGGAGGAATGGCTACAAACCCTTCAACCCGGTTCTGGGAGAAACCTACGAGAGCCACAGAGAAGATCGAGGCTTCCATTACACCAGCGAGCAGGTGAACCTTCAGGAAGGACCACGGGTGGAGTCCTGCGGGATGGGAACAGGGTTCTAAAGCCTTGTGGTGTGTGTGTGTGTGTGTGTGTTCTTCAGGTCTGCCATCACCCGCCCATCTCTGCGTGCCACGCCGAGTCCCAGAACTTCACTTTCTGGCAAGGTACGAGTGTTTGTGTGTCTTTGTGCAGCTGTTGTGGAGCGGTGAAAGCTAACGCCGCGTTTCCATCTGCTCTCAGACCAGAGATGGAAGAACAAGTTTTGGGGCAAGTCCGTGGAGATCCTCTCCAGCGGATTGGTCAACGTCACTCTGCCTAAGTGAGCGCCTGGCTCAGAGTGGCCACAAAAAACACCACACCACACCACTGCACGCAAAAATAATCCAATAAATCCCACGTGAGCATTGAGGAGAACGTGGTTTGCGCTGCTTCCTGTGCGCAGGTACAACGATCACTATGAGTGGAACAAGGCGGTGACGTGTATCCACAACGTGCTAAGTCAGCAGCGCTGGTTGGAGCACTACGGCGAGGTGGTGATCAAGAACACCAAGAGCGACGTCTGCACCTGCAAGATCACCTTCGTCAAGGTGAGGCTCCGCCCCCTTTCTGTCCGCCTGCCCATCCAGGGAAACCGTGACACCCGTCCCTTCTTCCGTTTTGCAGTCTCGATACTGGGGCTCCGATAACAATAAGAACGAGGTGCAAGGCGTGGTTCTGGACCGGGCCGGAGAGGTGGTCCACCGCTTCGGGGGCCTCTGGCATGAAGGCATCTTCTGCGACACCCTTCCTACACCAAAGTGCATCTGGAAGCCCAGTGAGTAGCGTCCTGAAGACTCCGAGGAGTCTTCTTCTTCTGGGTTACTCACCGTGTCGTTTCCTTCCAGACGTTCAGCCCGATGATCACGTCCAGTTCTACGGCTTCTCGCGTTATGCCAGAGAACTCAACGAACTGACCCCGGAGCTGAAGGCCGTCCTGCCACCAACGGACACGCGCTACAGACCTGACCAGAGGTACACGCCAATTCATCACCATGGTGCACAGATGATGAACTGATGAAGACCGGGGGGGGTCCACTCAGGGTCCACTCAGGGTCCACTCAGGGTCCACTCAGGGTCCTCAATAGAAAAGCACCATCTGATATGGAGTTTAAGCCTTTAATCGCTGTCCCTCTTCCGTCAGGCTGCTGGAGGAAGGGATGGTGGCGGAGGCGGATAAAAAGAAGGACGAGGTGGAGGAGAAGCAGAGGGAGAGGAGGAAGGAGATGGTCAAGAGAGGGGAGGAGCACTCGCCCAGGTTTTTCAGGTGAGGAGCTGCTCACCTGGGCCATGGAGACCAGCGCTGAGGTCCAGATGATTCAAAGTTGTTTTTTGATTTTTATCTCATTCCTCTCGTTCTCAGGAAAACTGTGGATGAGGCCGGCAGAGAGGTGTGGCTCTACAACGGAAACTACTGGAAGCTCCGCAGAGACCCAGGATTCTCCAACACCCAGAACCTGGACCTGTGGTAGAACCTCGGCTCAACAGATTGTCACACACACTGTCCTGTGGGGTGTAGAGGGACGTTCGAAAGCTCTCCTTGGGTGAGGTGCCTCAGAGGAACAAATGAAGACTGGATCTGTTTTAGCCGGATGTCTCTGCAGCCCTTCGCCTCCCGCTAACGATAACGGAGACGCTAACTAGTAATCGCTCACCAACTCAACCTAACTTGAAATCCTGTTTTTTTTCGTTTTTTTTTTTTTTTACATGGCCCTTCATCACTGCCCTGGAGAAAATGATGGGTAAAAGTCAGAATTGATCGAGGCGCGTCCGCGTGTAACGTGTCTTGTATCATATTTATGGGGAAACGTGTCAGATTGTATGTCGTCGCTTTTTAAATTTCGTTTTTTGGTTTTAACGTTTCTAGGAAAATATTTGTGAGTTTGGATATAGAACACGTGGACGAGGAACCGTGGTGCAGGCGGGGTGTATTCTGGGTGAACTGGTGCTGTCCTTTCCCAGTGGGTCTTAATGTCATTTGAGATAACGGGTGTATTTGGCCTTCTGATCGTGGCACGTTGGTAACCTATTGATTTCTTTAAATGTCCTTTGTCCGGCCGACTGTTCTCAGTTGGCGCAATGAAGTTTTGTTTTGTTTTGTTTTTTATATAAGGAAAAGAGAATTCTGTTTAATCCCAGCCCCATCCATTTCGTTGGTTTTGTTTCAAATAAAAGATTCAGTCGTCAACGCCGTTTCTGGTTGAATGGTTTTTCACTTTCTGGGAAATTCGCCTCGTAGAATGTGGACGACTCTAATCCTGCACTTTTTATTGGCATTATTGATTTTTTTTTTTATTAAATCTAATCAGCAAAGGTAATTCTTTTTTTTTAAATGGCTGTGAAGGGTCAGGGTTATAAATGAGTCATTTCGGCCTGTATGATTTAGGCAGAGTATCCGTGACGTGTTTTAGGCAAATTCATTAGGAGATGTTCAACTGGACCATGGACGTTTATTCTCTGATTCTCATTGCTTTCATGTGTCGCTTGGGAACAAGACGGTCATTTATTATCATTATTCATCTATGTTGTGTTTTTTTTTTTTTAATCCGCCGGGGTTCATCCATTCAACACACAGAGGTCAAAGTGTAAATGGGCTCCTGACCCGGAAGGCTTCCAAGAGCCCGGCGATGGAGGGATCATGTTTTGGATGAAATTAATGGTGCGGAGATGTTCCCTCAAAAGCCGCAGGTACAATCTTCCGAGAGATTATTCAAATGTTTTGCTCCATTGATATTGGATCCTACCGTTCTTTCTTTGTTTTCCTTGATACCTTCAATAATCAACAATAATCTCCGCCAGATGTTGTGATGACATTTTCTCTGGTGGCTTTACTTTATAATATTGGGGAAAAAAGTGTGAAATGTCTCCAGTGGAAAAAAGCGTTTTTTAAACCATGTTAGGCCTAATGTAGTCATTTCTTTCAGCTTCATGTGCAGAAATATGCAATGATGGAATTTCTAAAATACTGGTAATAATAATAATAAGTTATAATTATTATTATTATTGTGATAAGCACTAATAATAACGTATTATAATTAAAAATATTAATAATAATCATCATTATTATTATCACAATATTATTAATAATAAGAGTGTCAAACTTTCTACACACATTTGTGAATTTGTCATTTGTGTGAAATATCATGACGTCATTAGACGAGATATTTTGAATACATTAACATTGTGATTTGATGAAGCAGTTTATGCAAATGTGAAAATATCCACAAGGTAATGTTTTTTAAGAAAAAAAAAAGGAGAATTAAACACAAAAGTATGCGATGAAATCTCCCAATTGTGAGCAAATTCCCAGTACATTCACATATGCAGGAATTTTCATGGAATAAATATATTTAAATGTTTCTCAAATTTACAGAAACTACCACGTGATAAAACTAAAGGCACTTTCAAGACCACACCAGTAGATGGCAGTATGTGATTATTATTATTTTCTTAATCCTGTAACTTTTTTTTTTTTTTTTGAATCACATTTTTACATTTGGAGAATTTCACACAATTGACCGACCAAGTGTCCTGACCTCGTTGACCTCTCCTGAAACCACTTCCTGTGTCACACGGTGCTTATTATTTTGTCATCTCGTCCAAAACGCCCACGGCCGCTCACTCTGAAATGAGATTCTCGCGACTATTGTCTTTTCTACGTCTGCTATTCCTACAGCACTGGGGTCTACGAGCAGATGCATGGGGGGGGGGGGGGGGGGGGTTAAAAAAAAATGGGGGGGGGGAAAAGGGGGGGATTTTTGCGATGAAATCTCCCAATTGTGAGCAAATTCCCAGTACATTCACATATGCAGGAATTTTCATGGAATAAATATATTTAAATGTTTCTCAAATTTACAGAAACTACCACGTGATAAAACTAAAGGCACTTTCAAGACCACACCAGTAGATGGCAGTATGTGATTATTATTATTTTCTTAATCCTGTAACTTTTTTTTTTTTTTTTGAATCACATTTTTACATTTGGAGAATTTCACACAATTGACCGACCAAGTGTCCTGACCTCGTTGACCTCTCCTGAAACCACTTCCTGTGTCACACGGTGCTTATTATTTTGTCATCTCGTCCAAAACGCCCACGGCCGCTCACTCTGAAATGAGATTCTCGCGACTATTGTCTTTTCTACGTCTGCTATTCCTACAGCACTGGGGTCTACGAGCAGATGCATGGGGGGGGGGAGGAGGAGTTAAACAAAAATGTGGGCGGGGAAAAGGAGGAGATTTCTAACTCGGGGACTCTGATCATCTGAGGAAAACGGGTGCAACCAAAGAGGAAAAAAGTCATATCTTGCTGTTTTCCAAGTGGGAGTCGATGTGTTTGATGAGGGCGTCGTCAGGGTAACCGGTCGGGAAGGTCAGCTGACACAAGGGACAGCTGCGAACGGCGCTCTCCTCCGATTCCATCCACAACTACGCAGAGGAGCACAGGGGGCCTCGGATGAATAATCCTGACATCACGTGACACCATTAACTCACAAATCCACAGTAGACGATTCAAAATGAAGGAATGCAGTGAATAATTGTGTGGTGTTGACCCATTTGACCTTTCAAGCTCCTGCCTGGTGTGTTCTCCACTCACATTAATGGAAGGCCAGGACTGAGCATGCTCCGTGGTCACGTAGCCGGGCAGATGGCAGGAGAGGGGGGCGGGGCCCTCGGGGGCCGACAGCGAGGGGAGGCGCCGCTGTTTCCGCGGCGACGCTGAGACGATTCCCAGGGTCCGAGGTGGGCTGGCGGCCGGCGACAGATACGCGCAAACAACGTCCTGGGACACAACACACACACGATGATGAGTGGATGAAAGAAAAAAGCCGGAGGTCTAACGCCTGGCCGCGGCCCGTCACCTCTTCGTCGTCAGAGGACTGAGGCGGCGTCACCAGGGGGGCGGGCTCCGGTGGGTCGTCATGGCGACAGAAGCGATGCACCTGGAGGAGAAAGGAGGCCGCAGCATTTGACGTTGTAATGAGTGTGACCCCTTGCATCTGAATGCACCACAATCGCGCGCGCGCGCACACACACACACTCAGCCGGACACTTGTGTGTATGTGTGTGTGTGTTCTACTGCGTTTTGAATTGCGGGCTTCATTAAGCATCTGATCTAAAACAATTGCCCCTGATGATCATGAGCGAGGGGTGTAATCGGGGCATTAGCGTCGTCACCACGGTAACAACCGTGTGGTGATGATGGTCTCACCTCAGCAGCCAATGGGAAGCTCAGGTCCAGAGTGCGGTGATGGGGACTGCTGCTCAGACTGCTGGCCCCGCCCCTCTCGCCTCCTCCTCCTCCTCCAGCTCCGCGGGCGGAGGCCGGTCGGACCAGACCCGCCGGGGAGGCGCAGAGCTGAGATTTGGTCAGACCGTGGCCCGGTGGACCGGCCAGGAGGGGCCTGGGCCTGGGGAGGGTGGACACCGGCTCCCTCAGGAGGCGGGCCGAGGGCCTGTGGACGGCCGAGGGGGCCGACACCTGCCGACGAGAGACGTTGAGCGTCACGGCGCATACGCACAAAACACACAGAGACGAGGCCTCACCTCGGAGTAGCTGCGGCGACCCTGGAATTTGGCACGCAGCTGGCTGCCGGGCGGCGGCTTGGCGTAGGAGGCGGGGCCGTCGCACAGCGACAGAGGAGGCGAGGCGGAGGACAGGGGCCCGTCAGGGGGACGAGAGACTGGAGCAGCAGAGCACGGAGAGAGAAAAAAGGGTGAGAACGGCCTTTGGCCCGCTGCGGTCAACGCATCAGCTGACTCACCGGAATCCTGAGGGGCCCGGCGCAGGAGGTCCACCTGCTTCACCGCCAGACCGCGAACGCGACCCAGCTCCTCCGTCAGCTCGGTGTAGGCCAACGCCAGGTTCACCCTGCGGCACACGCACACTCAGTGACTGGAGGAGAAAGGTGCCATCCTCTTTGAAAGGAAACTCACTGCTCGTCTCCGGCTTTCTTTATCCATTCCACGTCACAGTGCTCACAGCGAGACAGCTCCTGTGACAGAGCGAAAACTCATTCAGTCTTCCCGCTATTGCAGAACGCCACCAACGACCCCGGAATGCTTTGTGGTCCAATAAGGTAACTTGAGGCCGGCCGTGAGAGCCCACCTGTCTCAGCCTCTGAAGCTGGGCCCTTAGCTCCGCCTCCCTGTGTCGGGCCCCCCCGGCCCGGAGCCGGGCCCCCTCCAGCTCGGCCTCCAGACGCTGTAGCTTCAGGTCGGACAGGGCGTCCAGACTGCGGGAGCTCTGCAGCCAGCCGCGGCCCTCTAACAAATCACAGCAGGATGACACCTAAATGCATCTTTCTTTTTCCAGGTCTATTATTTGTATTATTGTTCATTCAAATTCAAACACAATTACCATTATTATAATAGGGGTAATAATATGAGCAATATTATTATGATCTTTACACGAGTAATATTCCCACCTCTGGGTACGTCCAGGCTGGCGTGCAGCTGAGAGCGAGGAGCGCCGAGTGGGTGGAGGGAGCTCTCCTTGTGTCTGAGAGCCCACTCCAGGCTGCAGATCCTCTCCACGTGCCGCTCCGCCAGAGTCGTCTGACACGCGCACACACACACCCAGTGTAACCAAAGACCGCGCAACCCAGAAAATAACAGTGAGTGGCAGTGAAAAGCAATTCTGCTCCACAACCAGCGCCGTGTGTGTGTGTGTGTGTGTGTGGGTTCACCATCTTGTCCAGGTCTCTCTGGACGTTGCTTTTCTCCAGGTGAATCTTCTCGTACGCCCGGATGACTTCCTCCAACCTCTCCTCTCTCTCCTTGCTCTTGTGGAGCTGAGGCAGAGAGAAGAAACCAGAGACGTTTATCCACCCCGGGACCTTTGACCTTGGATCGGGACGCAGTCGTAGCGAGAGTATTATAAATGTTATGAACCTCCTGAGTGAGAGAGTTGACCCTCTGCTGCAGGTTGGTGCTCTCTGATTGGATGACACTGGTTCCCTTCATGACGGGCTCACAGGAGCGACACACGATCCTCTCCTCGCCCAACTCGCTCGTGGCGGGAAACTGTAGGAGAGAAAATCCACCTTAAGAAGTCCGTACTGGACTCGGCGCCATCAAAGAGTGAATCTGCCTGTGTGCGCGTGCTCCACCTTGACCTCGTAGTGTTTCAGTTTCCTCCTGATGCTGCTGTTCTCCTTCTCCAGACTGGCCAGCCGGGTCTTGATGTCACGGTAGGCCGCGGCCAGGGCCAACCCCGAGGCCGGATACACGTCATCTGGCAGCCGATCGGCCGACCAGCCGATCCCGGGTCCGCCCAGGTCATCTCTCAGGGCCTCCCCTCCCAGCAGCCCCAGCTCTCCTCTGCCGAACAGGTCCATCATCGGTTCGCTGCGAGAGATGGGCAAAGTGTCCAAACAAAGACTGGATGCTTCCTACTCGCGCTTCTGTGCGCGCGCGTGCGTGTGCACAGCTTGAATACAGCTGCGCTAACAGAGAGGAAGAGAGGTCAAAGCATCTCTGTGGATATGCAACTCCCACTCTCACAGCCCACACACACACACACACAGGTTCAGCCCACACACGAGTGAGCCTGTATCCTCCTCTTCATCTCCGTTTTTTAGCTCCCTCAGCTCTGATAGGCCGACACGCCCGCACACGCACGCTATGTCGGCCAAAGGCAGATCAGAGTGGGGCCATATGTCTTCATCGTATGGCTGTTTGATTTATTCATGGATTCAAAATCCCACGGTGGGGGGCCAAGAACCAGAAGAAGAACCAAAAAAAGTCATACCATTCACCAACAGAAGATTAATAACGGATGATGAAAATAACAAAATAATGCGGAGTTGCTCAATGAAGGTCAAAAAAACAAAGAAGGAAGGGATGAGAAAAAAAGAGAGATAGAGAGATTCCTTGAGGACATGGCTCCATATCTTTGAGCACAGCTGAAGGCTAAATCAAGCAGGAGCGCGCGCGCGCGCACACACACACACACACACACACACACTAACGCACCATCATAGTCTAGATGCACAGACGTGTGTAGTGTACTTTATATTTCAGTCATGCAAATAATTGACAACCAGAGCATGAGAGAGAGAGAGAGAGAGAGAGAGAGAGAGACGATCACATGACCATTTCTACATGTAAAACACGTTCGTGCGTGCGTGCACGTTCAAACACACACATGCATTTTTATCTGTCTTCATAAAGGCCACTAAATGGCACAATTCGATAAACGGAAGGTGGAATCCTTCAACCATGTTATGATCCATATTTTTTTTTTCTTATTTATCAAAACTTTAACATATTCCGTTTGACTTGAGTTTAAAGACCTAGGAGACATGTGTGTGTGTGTGTGTGGGTCCCGGATCTGAAGGGACAGGAAACTGTCATTCACAATAAAAACCTAAAAAAGGAACCTGAGCCAAACAACAACAACCAAAAGACTCATGGCCACCATGGACATCACATTCAAAGCCAAATATGGCGCAGACGGAGCAGGAGCAGACACACGGACAGCACGGTGCACGCGCAGCTCTAATTACCCCATTATCTAAGTGTCCGATTAGCATAAGAACAACAATGGACACAGGACAGTGAAGGACTCCGTACTCACCGAAGCGCCGCTGCGGAGCTGCTACTCCTCCTCCTCCTCCATCCGCCGCTGCGCAGTCACATAGTTCCGCCCGGACCCGAGAAGAGGACGCGACGGGACGGTTAGAGAGGCGGAACGCACACTTCCGTCGACCGGTGGAGAAGCCGTGAGCGTGCGTGTGCGCGCGTGCGTTGGTGTCCCCCTCCTCCTCGCGTGGAGGAGGAAGTTGGGGGGGGGGGGGTGCTGGTACGTTCAGTTTGCGCAGTCATATAAGAACACAGTGGGTCGTCCAATCAGAAGCTGGGCTCGCAGTGACCTCACGCAGCCTCCCTGTTCCGATTGGGCTAAAACTCCAACGCCCCTCCCTCTCCCAAATGCTATGTTTTTAAAACGCGTCAGACACAACAAAATCAACATTCATTTCCATTTAATGAGACATGGGTCCCTACCGGCGTGACTTACAGTTCGGTCCGGTTCTTTGTTCGGAGTTTTAGAAGCCCCGGTCTAAAATGTGATCCTAAATTGTATTTTTGTTCATATTAAACGGGACTTAGTGCTGTTGTTTCTCAGTCTTCGTTGATGTGCCGATGATGAAGGCAACGCTGACACTGACGGAGGACCGGAAGCTGAATTTGAGTCTCTCCCCGAAGTGAAGTCACACAGGCGGGTTTATGGCTTGCACAGAATTCCCTTGGGTCGCCTTATGGTGAACTTTGACTTTTACGATAACTGGGGGGCACCAGACTACATCCCACTCCTTTGCACTAAAATCCTGAGATATTTGCATATCGTATATACAATTCTACCGTGCCATATATAAACATAGCTAGCAACAATATGTTGGATTCATTTTGGTGTGTATTTAAAGACATTTAAATGTGAGCTAATTTAATTTTTTATTTTTTTTACTGTACTTTGACGGAACTATTACACGCAGATAAACTTGTCCATCGATTGTTTTTATGACGGATCAATCAGCTGATGATTTATTCAGGTCATTGATGATTATGTTAATAAAACGACTGAAAATTCAGAGGAAACATTTGCAGTGCTTGAGAAATAAAACTTAAAACAGTGATGTCCTCAATAAACTTCTGGTTAGTAGAAGCCATTATAAGAAAGAACTTAAAATTTGGAAAATCATCAACAGATTATTGATCATTCATTTGTAACATCATGCCAATAACTGTATTCATCCTGCTGCTGTCATGCAGAAGTTCACACTGATCCTGGATCTGTGGAACCAGCTGCCCAGGCCTCTGGGTGCTCTTCACCCTCACCTTCATGGAGATCATGACCTCCATCTGCGGAGAGAAGAAGACAGAAAACAGAGGTGAGACTCACTTCATCAGCTGAGAGTCCGTGATGCAGCTCTTAGCGTGTTCACACCAACACGTGGAGTGTGTGTGTGTTCCTACATCCCTGTCAGTGATAACATCTGCACATGTTAATATGCGTGGGGTGTGTTGCGCATTTGTATGATTTTATCTATGTAGAGAGTACAGAGTGTGTATTTGTGTTATACAATGGCATACTATTATGTAAAAATGCTACTCTACTGTCTATTGTGTCTAATCTTCACATAGATCGTGTGTGTGCGTGGCCCGTGTGAGTGAGTGTGTGTGCGCATGCATGCCTGGGCGCTCTAAATAAGGACTTTCCACACTGTGAGAGCAAAGGCAGGCAGCACGGCGCTGAGCCTGACGCTCCACGGCGCGCCACATTTGATCTTCGGGACGTCCCCGAACAGAGCGGCGGCGGCGGCGGCCTGCGCGCTGCAGAGGTTTCTGGTTATACAGCCCAGCTGCAGCGTGGTGATGGAGTTGGATGTAGCTGCAGAGGAACAGACAGGAGGAAAGAAAGGGGGGGTGGGGGGGATATAGGACATATGAGAAAGCAACAGGCTGGTTGTGGTTTTCGTGTCATCCGTCGCCACGGTAACCAGGCGCCGTCAGGTGCATTTGCGACTCACCGTTGCCGCTGAAGCAACTGTCCTCGGCGCCCATGCAGTGCAGAGTGGCGTTGCAGGTCCCGGCCGTGCTGTCAGCCGAGCTGGCACAGGCTGGACACGCCTTCCCGTTCCTCAGAGAACTGGGAGCTGGAGATTTCATTTTTTTTTACTGTAAAATACTGTCCATTCCATGGCATTTATTAGGATTTCAATGTTGTGTGTGGCTAGCTATTCCATTCACACTGTAAATTTAAACCTCATGGTATTATTTTCTCTTCACAATGTAAACTTACATTATTATGTATTATTATCTTCTGTACTTTATATATTTTTCTACTTTTGCTCTTTTATGCTGTACTTTTTGTCAATCGATGTCTGCATACTTTACTTTACTACTTATCTTATCTTATCTTAACAACTGTTCTCGTTCTGGGGAGCGGAGGGAGAGGATCCCAAAGGTATGTGATGAAGGTGAAGATCTTACTGGCCAGGGTTTGGAAGTTGCAGTTGTTGGTAATGCAGCAGATCTGAGTGTAGGCGTTCCGCCCGAAACCCACATTCACCGCCCACTCGGTCTCGCTGCCGACGGGAGTGAGGCAGGACAGGAGCGTGGAGCAGTTTTTATTCACCGTCACAGTGGTGGACGAACCGCTTCCCGTCACTAGAGGGGAACGGAAACAAAAAAAAACACTTGCGGTGTGATTTGGCGCCATCTATTGGTGGGGGTGCAGATGGCCACCCAGTGAGAGGCCACCAGGGGAGGGATTTTTGGGGGGATTTGAGTGGTTTCGCACCTGACGTGAAGGTCCTGCAGAACGTGCTGGTGGCGGGACACTCGACGGAGGTGGAGTTGGTGCACATTTGGTTGCCGCACACGTGGCATCGCAGCGACTGGGCTGCAACCAGAAACGAAACCAGCCACAGACTCAAACATCAAGGAAATCATTTTCTTTTCTTTTCTCAAGGTCAAGAGAAGGTTAACATGATGGCACGGTATCACGCTGATTTTATCACATTCAGGCTGGAGGCCTACGTCAAAAAAAAGGGACAATTATTTTGGCATTGTTTCAGATTTGTGTGACGTTGTAGACGAGTACGGTATTACTTCTTCATTTCATTTCATGTATTCACAATTATACCATAAAACAAGGAAAAAGATCCAAATCTCACGCTGCAAAACCTGGAAATCTTATTTATGAATTATTAGCTATAAAGGGTAGGAGTTAATAAGCATTTGATTCCTCCTGCTCCCTTTCGGACACATATGATTATTATGAATATTTTTTGTTGAATAAATAAATATGTTTATGAATATGTATAAATACTGTATTATTACAAAAAGTATGTTGGTTTTCATTTATTTATTTTTCATCTGTTTGAAATAAAAATTAATTGTTTGCATTGTGAACAGCTGACAATCAAAGTTGTTGATACACCTTCTTTTGATTTAATATATATATATATATATATATATATAACGATATACGTGGATTAAATACAGAACAGTTGTGTGTGTGTGAGAGAGGTCAGTTACCTGTGTAGAGCAGAGCCCAGGTCAGACAGAAGCTCAGCATCCACTTCATGTTCGGGCGTGTTTGGCCGGAGCGTTGATGTGTGGAGGCAGGAAGCTCCTCGGTTTATATACGCAGCCTCACAAGTGGCACGAGACGCTGGATGGATGCTGGGAAAAAACCTCATAAACTTGTTATTTTCAGGAAGTGAAATGAGCAGAAACCAGTTCCACTGCTGCTTATCTGATCCTTCAGCTGGGCTCCGGACAATCTGTCCATCAGAAGATGAAGATATCACTGGTTTCCTCTCTGAGTCATATCTGAGGAAGATCTGCCGTGCGCATACCCATCATGCCTCGGTGTAGGCGTGTGTGTCATCTCGCCCTGAATCTGAGTTTCAGTCAGGATTGCTCGATAAGCTCCCGCGTGATGAACCAGAGCCCAAGTCCTGCACCTGATCTGATCACACCTGAGGCAAAGATCACTCAAGCTCCTACTGGTCCCAGATTCTCCTCCAAATGGGACCTGGACCCACCTGGACCCACCTGGGCCCACCTGGGCCCACCTGGGCCCACCTGGGCCCACCTGGACTCCACCTGGACCCACCTGGACCCACCTGGACCCAACCGTACCCACCTGGAGCCAACTGACAGGTCCTGGGCCTGAGCCTGAGCACCAGAGAGATGGCGTCGGATTCCGCTGAATGCTTAAAGATATCGGACTGCATTCCACTGAGTGGGGCGTGTCACAATCCATCCCTGGTGACCTTTCACGAGAGACAGTGGAGGCGAGGCCCAACATATCCAAAATCTGAAAAAAATGGGGGAAACCAAGAGGAAAAACTCCATCGTTTTATTTATTTTTTCAACCACTGAAAGTTGAAGTAAAATCTTCTTCTTTTTTTTTACATAGGCCCACAGTGCCACCTGGTGGTCATGTCAGCTCTCCACGGCATAAAGCATATTGCAGACACTGATAACAGCAAATGAACTATGATATGAAATTAATGATTGCTATTATATTATAATAATGACATGTTTCCACATTTTTGTGTACAAGTTAAGTTTAAATGAAAGAACACATCTTCCCTATTTTTTGTGTGAATGTTCTGCGTGTCTCCATTGCAGCTGTCACATGTGTGAGTGTGTGTGTCTGTGCTGTGATTGATTACCTGCTGTTGTTTGCCTCAGTGGTCACTCCCTGCCCCCTTCTGCTCACTGCATCTCTGTGTGTAAAAACAAACAAACGTTTACATAACAATTAAATCAATCGTGTCCGATTTAGCAGATTACAACATAAATGTGTCGTTTAATTAATAATTGATGTTATAATAAATGAATAGCACAACCGAGCTTCGTCCCGCAGCATCCCCATAAATAGCCTGTTGACGCAGTCAACACAAGGCCAATGAATCACACACACACACACACACACACACATGCACTAACGCACGCACACATTGCAATAATAATAATAATAATAATAATATAAAAACAAATAATAATAATAATAATAATAATATAAAAACAAATAATAATAATAATAATAATAATATAAAAACAAATAATAATAATAATAATAATAATATAAAAACAAATAATAATAATAATAATAATAATATAAAAAAAATAATTATAATAATAAATAAAAAAAACAATTAAATTTGATTTGATTCAGTCTTGGTCCTGACACAAAAAAACGATTATGTAAGTTTAAGTAACATTTTAAAAGTCTAGGTTTTGTTTACGATATGTCTTCTTTTATCGCACAGTTCAAATAGAGCCTTAAAAAAACGGAACTGTTTAATGATCACGAGGAAGCATCAAAAGTAAGAAACTACGGAAAATGATTCGGTTTATAAAGGTTAGAATGGATTTTTAATTGAAGTGTGTTTAAAGTACAGTGCGCTCAGTCTGCAGGGACTGTTCCTAATAAACTGACACCAGGTGCGTGACGTGTGGCATGTTGTTGCTCACTGAACGTTACGCAACGCGGTGTGTGTGTGTGTGGGGGGGGGGGTCGCGCACGAGCCTCTCCTTGTTTACTATCTCGCTACAGTAGAAGGAGGCGGGACTCCGACTCCCACCGCGCCCCACCATTGGCTGCGACGGCATCCTTAAATAAGAGTCCCGTGCAGAGCTCCGGATTATAAACACGCTCCTCGTCCCGAGCTGATATCTAGGCGCGCGCGCGCGTGCGTGCGTGGAGTAGACTGAAGATGAGCTCCAGGATGAAGGTGGTGAGGTCTCTGGTGAAAGCGACGGCTCTGGCCAGCCTGCCCAAACACGTGGATCATTTCTCCCGGTTCTCCCCGTCTCCTCTGTCCATGAAGCAGTTCCTGGACTTCGGTGAGTCATCGATTTCTGCCCATTGCTTCGATTCCGGTCAGGCTGAAATGTATCGATCAGGACGTTTGATCTTGCGATGTCTATAAAAAAAAATCAAAACGCCACCAGGGTCTTCTCCTTTTAAGAAATACAATACAATAAATATAAAATACAAGTGTTATTAAAATGGATATAATGATATATTATCATTATTTTCTAGTAGTAAAAATAATAGGATTTTCGAAATGTGTTTGGTAATAAGAGCAGTTAACTGTTTCCTTCTTCATCATCATCCTCATCATCATGTGACCTCATGGGAAGGGTTTTCCAGAGTGGAGGGACGAGCTAGGACGGGGAGATGGTGTTAAAAAAACAAAACCAGCAGCAACTGTTTGGCACTGACCTGCCGCTCTCCTTTCCAGGTTCCACCAACGCGTGCGAGCGCACGTCGTTTGTCTTCCTGCGCCAGGAGCTTCCTGTGCGCCTGTCCAACATCATGAAGGAGATCAACCTGCTGCCGCAGCGGCTGCTGTCCACGCCGTCCGTCCGGCTGCTGCGGACCTGGTGAGACGCCGTCCCAAAAAAAACCCAACGCAAACCGCACATTCTCAAATACTGATTTCTTTTGACACTTTCACCAAATCTTCATTAAAAACCTTTAAGTGCGGAAAAAGTTTGTTGTTTTTTTTCTTCAATCCAGCAGGCCAACAACAGTGCAGCGTAGGCCCAGAGTTAGATAACAGGGCGAGGCTGAACTTTGTCCCAGTGCCCCCCCCTAAACACCCCGCCCCCCTCCTCCCCCTGGGCTTGTTGTTGTTGCAGCTGAGGGGAACGCGGTGTGCGGGACAGGCACAAAGTGAGACTTCAGCATCGTCCCTGAGACGGTGTGAAGGCCTGAGTTAGAGAAGGAGTATGAAAAAGATGAGAGGATTAAAAAAAAAAAAAAATGACTAGAGCTCGAAACAATGCCATACTGGAAACAGGAAGTAGAAATAAACGGCGGTGTCTTGCTTTGTGTTTTTCCTTAAAATCCTTAGGGAACGTTCTAGGAATTGGTATCTTTGTGTGTTTGTGTGTGTACGTGTGTGTGTGTGTGTGTGGGGGTTCTGGGTAAATATGAGAAAAACAACCTCAGTCGAATGGAGGGTCGCGATTGGCCGGCTTGCCCCGGGCAAAAGGTAGCCCCGCGGTAGTAACTCGGAGTTCAGGACGCCTTTTTACGCCCTCCACTCCAGGATCCAGCCGTGACTCCGCTTCTGGGTTTCTATGTTCCAGGTACATCCACAGCCTGATGGAGATCCTGGAGTTTCTGGACAAGAGTCCCGACGACCAGCGCGTCCTGGAGACGTGAGTGTGACACAACGGGGCGCCTCAGCTTTTCTCTCGCCGCTCTAACCCTAACTCCGCCCTCTTGCCTCGCCCTCCCGTGGCCCCTCAGGTTTGCGGAGGTCCTGGAGTCCGTCAGGAACCGGCACAACGAGGTGGTGCCCACCATGGCTCAGGGAGTCATCGAGTACAAAGACGCCTTCGCGCAACAGGACGCCGTCACCGACCACAACATCCAGTACTTCCTGGACCGCTTCTACACCAGCCGCATCTCCATCCGCATGCTCATCAACCAGCATAGTTAGTCTCACGCGCGCACACACACTCACAAACGCACACACATGCTTTCAAACACACACCAGCGCACACACACACAGATTCTGCGGACCGGAAAAATAACCGATTTCCTCTTCCCGCTCCGTCCTGCAGTGCTCGTGTTCAACGGCAACACCCACCCGGCCCACCACCACGCGGTGGGCTGCATCCACTCCACGTGCGACGTGACGGAGGTCGTTCGAGGTGAGGAGGAACAGGGAATATTCGACTTTTCTTTGGCTTCTGTGGCATTATTCCATATTTGCTTTTTTGGCCTGAATGGCCAAAAAACAAGAAAAGGCGGGAAAAAACGTTCACCAGGATCACTCCTTGAAACTGTTACTCCAACACACACGCACGCCGTTTACGGTGATGACAACTTTACATCCGTGCGTCTGTGTTCTCCCTGCAGACGCCTTTGAGAGCGCCAAGATGCTGTGTGAGCAGTATTACCTGGGAGCACCTGAGCTGGAGCTGAGGCAGATGAATGGTGACGCACAAAAACACGGTGACACAACGCGACACACACACACACACAGGTTATTGATTTGTTGTTTTTTTTTCCCCTCCCCCAGCCAATAGCAAGACAGCGCCCATCCAGATATCCTACATCCCCTCTCACCTCTACCACATGCTCTTTGAACTCTTCAAGGTAACAGGTGTTTTCACCACGGATTGATTGATGGATTGATTGGTCAAGGTCGGATCTCCAGGGACGAACTTCCTGTGTCCTCTCCGCAGAACGCCATGAGGGCCACCATTGAGAACCACGAGGCCAGCAGGACCCTCCCACCCATCAAAGTACTGGTCGCCATCGGCGGAGAGGACCTGTCAATCAAGGTGATCAGGATGTGTCTCGAGTTTCGCCCCCACGCTGAATGCCGTTGTGCGTGTGATGGAAGGCAGGGAGATGGCCGTAAAATCCCAGAATGCATCAGGCCACATAGGCAAAATAACCTTGTAGCATTCCTCAACTTGGAAGAAGGATGAACTAGAGCCATTAAGCTCGTTTGCAGACTTAATGAAGTTAGATAAATGTCATAAACCGTGTCGTGTGTGTGTGTGTTGCTGAACTCACCGTGACCTCTGACCTCCTTCCAGATGAGCGACAGAGGAGGTGGCGTTCCCTTCAGGAAGACGGAGCGTCTGTTCAGCTACCTGTACTCCACCGCGCCGCGGCCCTCCGTGGGCGACAAACACAGAGCCCCGCTGGTAAGGGCACACGCACACGCACACGCACACGCACACACACACACTCCAACACAACAGAGAAGAACTAATTGTGGGCGCGTGTGCGCGTAGGCCGGGTTCGGCTACGGCCTGCCCATCTCTCGGCTCTACGCCCGCTACTTCCAGGGAGACCTGCAGCTCTACTCCATGGAGGGACGCGGCACCGACGCCATCGTGCACCTGAAGGTAACGCATGCAAATTGGAATCCACCTTTAGCCCCCCCCCCCCAAAAAAAGCCGACGTGTTCCCTTCGTGTGACTGATAAGCGCTCTGTGCGTCCAGGCCTTGTCCACGGACTCTGTGGAGAGGCTGCCGGTTTTTAACAAGACGGCCCTGCGCCACTACAAGCTGAGTCTGGAGGCCGACGACTGGTGCAGTCCCTCCAAGGAGCCGCTGGACATGGCCGTGTACCGCGTGGACAAGTGACTCGCCCCTTCACCATGGCGCCCGGACTCCGGGCCGAACCCGCCAGACGCCCCGGGTACGGGGCGGGAGCAGGGCCGCCCTGGATCTCCTCCTGCTCCTTCTGCTTCCAAAAAAAGGAAGAGAAGAAGAAGAAAGGGGAACCTGTCTGGGAACATACTACACTTTGAAAAACCTGCAGGCGTGTCGTCGAGGACACACAACACTGACCTCAGAGAGAGACGCGAGTGTGTGTCTCTTTCTTTGACACACTTTGAGTGAAGTTTTTTTTTCTTTCTCATGTGGACAAGAAACATTTCCTTTCTTTGTGCGACAGAACCACTACAGCCAATCGGAACTCTCGGAACCACCAGAACCATCCGCTGCTCGGTTACTGATGTCGACCATTCAGGAATATTTGGTCGGCGTGTAACGGTTGTATAAACGCAGACACTCGTGCTAATTATGGGTATGAAAGGGTTGTTGACCTCTGACAAGTCCAAATGTGTGTATTTGTGTCTGAAAATAAGAAATGTCGATTGTGATTCACCTCGTTTGTACTATCCACACGCGTGAGTGTGCGTGCCACTTTTCTACTGTATGATTCATATTGAAGGATATTTTATTTTTGTAAAGAAAGATATATAAATAAATGATTCTGAGATGAGTTCTATTCCGAACGGCGTGTTTGTGTCTCACCTAAAGGGGACACACAGAGGGCAGACGATAAACCTGGACACGCACGGAATGACATAACACAACTGTTACTTTGGGTTGACGACCTGGAATAGGTCACAACATTATCAGTTTCAGTGGAGGGACTTTGGCTGCTAACAGGGTGTGTTTGCATATCAGCCAACAAACATGGGGCCTGTGTGTGTGTGTGTGTGTGTGTGTGGCCATCAGAAGGCCACAAATGATCGATTGGGCGGATGGGCAGCGATTGGGATTTAGATATGACCGGGATGAAGAGTACAAACGCGATAAAGATGCCAGGTTGGATTTCAATGACAGGTCATCATCCACTATAACAATAAAAAGATAAATCTGGTTTTATTTTCCCGATTGGTTTCCATTCATCTTTGATGGATCCCTTTCTGTGGCCACGTGGCACACAAATTACTTTTACCTTTGTTCGCACAATGTTGAAGGGATTGTGTAACGGAAAAACATTCAAAACGTCTTAGCATGTTAGCACGTTAGCATGGCTGTTCTGTTGGAAGTATTGACTGTGCACACAGGCGCCACGCAGACACACAAACAAGCAGTTACGATCCGGACCTTGTGGCGGAGACGTGACCTCTGACCTCTGACACATACTACAGTCAATGTACAACCAAATCCGTGTTGGAAGACAGCTGCAGAAGATGATGCTTCGCATTGTAAAACAGATATTGAATATGATTAAATATGAAGGATTTCATCCTTTCCGTGACTCGTATAAACACAAGGAGTCATAAAAGTGACGCAAAAACTGCACAACTCCTTACAAATAAGTAAGAGTATTTTATCAGGCCGGTTGTCGTTGTCAGGAAACATCCTGAAACTTATGGGATTCTATTGGATGTGAGGTTCTTTGTTAATAAATATGATCCATTTTTTGGTTTGTTGATACATGAACCTGACCAAATGTTGATGTGAGTCCTGGTTTGTGTGAGTCACCTGTGTCCCTGGAGCAACCCCAGGACCGTCCTCTGCTCCCACCAGCCACATCCAGCCTGTTGAAACACAAGAAACAGGATTAGAAATAATTAATGACTGGGGCGACCTCATGTGGTCAGATTTACAAATGACATCATGTTCACATCTCTCCTCTATGTACAGTATATATACACACTAGGTGGGACCTTATTTATTAGTAGATTTTTTATTTTCATTTCTATCCTCTGAACCGCCAAAAAGTTTAATTTTGGTTATGCAACAACTCTCAGGAAATATTATGAAATGTGAGCACATTTTAGAGGTTGCTCAAAGCACTGGTTAATTAGAATAATGCAACAACTATCAAATCCATTTGTACTCGGAAGGAATGCATTTCTTACAGACACCACCGACAGAGAGCTGACTTTGAGGACTCTAGAAACTCCAAATGACCCACCAGTTGAGAACCACTGCTCTAACAGGACTACTTGACACTGAACAAAGACTGTATGCTGCTGTATGCTGATACATTTTTTTACTGAATGTTGTGCATAACAATGCGATTAATCGCAGAAAATAATGCGATTCATCGCGATTAGAAAATGTAACCGTCGCCCAGCACTAATATATATGAATTTGTACATTTGTAAATAACACTATTCTTTGCACCTCTGAACAAAAGAAAATAAATGAGGAACACATTGTTATTAAAAGCAGAGATTTAGTTTTTGTTGTAAAATGTGTGTGGAGGGAATCTTTATAGACCTGAGGGTGATGGCGTGGAGTGGTCCTGGGGTCCCTCAGGGGCCTCTTGGTGTGGCCTCCTGCACCTGGTCTCTGGTTTGTGGCTATAATTTGGACAATTAGAAGCGGCTCGAAAAAAAAACCACACACACACAAAGGCACAGGACACAAAGAAACATTTTTGACGTAAGCTTTTAATGTTTTTATTCAGTTTTTGATTTTTTTTTCTCTTTAAATTAATTTTTGCTTTTTCTCAGTAGTTTTGTGTGTGTGTGTGTGTATTTTTTTTGTATTATTATTCATCTGTTTTTTTTTTTATTTATCCTATTAGTAAAGGAGGAGAGTTGCTCAGGTAAATCAGCATTCACAGTCAAACCTTCATACATTTTAACAACAGATCTGTTTTTTTTCAATAAGTCTCTATTGAATTATTACAGTTTCACCGTTTTTGTTCTTTTACATTTTTCAAAAATAGAAAAGGTAAATGATAAACATTCCATTGAAATATATTTTATACAGTTCTTTATACTCTTTATTTTCTTTATTTTTTTCTATTTCTCTCTCCAATGTAGTGACAATAAAATTATATCCAGCATCAAGTTTTAGAACGTAATCCTCATTCATTAATGGAGGGAAGCCTCTCGTCACCCCTCTTTTTTTTTTTCTCTCTCTCTCTACCTCTTCTCGGGGGACACGCCGACGATCGTCCGAAGCGTCGACCGATCGGCTATTGATCGGGAGTCTCCGAATGTCAAATCAAACTCATGAAGTAGCTGCATCTGGAATTATGGCGAGATGTATTTTTCTAGAATACAACGGGAACGAGAGGAAAATGTTCTGAAAGGGTTCCTGCATCGATGAAGAGGACTTTCTCTCCTCCTTTGATTTTTTTTTTTCCTCCCACAGAAGAGAGGCTTCCCTTCACGTGGCCATTCGCAAACAAAGTTAGAGTCGTTTTAAAGTTTCCCCACGCATGCATTTAGAATTCATCTTGAAAAAATAGGATAGAAAAACACAAGAACAAGGGATGCAAAAAAGAAGCTTCTTCCTCAAAATAACTGACGGAGGAGGAGAGGATGGCGAGAGAGAGGGAGGGGGGGCCGGTGAGGAGTATGGGATGGGGGGGTGGTGTGTGTGTGCGTGTGTGTGTGTGTGGGGGGGGTCTGCAAGAAATGCACAAGATGATCTTCGATTATCCAACGTATCTCAGCTCAGGAGGGAACTCGAGTTTCCCCCGTTCGTTTGCGTTCAGGTTTTTTGACCACGCCCCCAAATCCGTGACCTCACACATGGCACACCCGAGGGTCCTCCCTGGACTTTTGCAAGACTCCCTTTTAAAAACTCTGTTAAAAGAAATGCAGCGAGGGGGCGGGGCAGGGCGACAGTGGGCGGAGCTACTCCTCTGTGTGGCGTCCTGATATGTTTGGGTTCAAGTAAAGGTGCACGACAGGTAAGTGCTCAGGAGGGAACTCGAGTTTCCTCCGTTCGTTTGCGTTCAGGCTTTTTGACCACGCCCCCAAATCCGTGACCTCACACATGGCACACCCGAGGGTCATCCCTGGACTTTTGCAAGACTCCCTTTTAAAAACTCTGTTAAAAGAAATGCAGCGAGGGGGCGGGGCAGGGCGACAGTGGGCGGAGCTACTCCTCTGTGTGGCGTCCTGATATGTTTGGGTTCAAGTAAAGTTGCACGACAGGTAAGTCCAGGTGTCTGTCCGCTCTAACACACACACACACACGTCTTTCTGGAATCTGTTCACCGCGGGTCACTCCATCACAGCTGCAGGTCAGATTATCTGGATCTTCTTTGAACTTCAAACGCCAGCACCTATGATCAATAATCAACTCGATCGGCGGCGGCGTTTCCGAGATGAATGAAATGGCGTTCCATGGATTGGTTTTCTACGGCCGACGCTGGAGCGGGCTCCTTATCTTCACCGCGTGCTTATCTACAAAAGCTGTTCCAGATGCAGGGTCATGAGAATCCAGAATTCAAATATAGATATAGAGACGCAAGCGAAACTCAAGTTTGGACAAATGCTAAAAAGGAGGTTGACAAGCCGAGATGGCGCGTAAATAAAACGCGGCCGATGCGGTTCGGAGCCAAAGGTCAGAAAACAGCAGGAATCCTCGTTCGCTCGTCACCCGCCACCTCTCGCACGCCGTGATTTCCTGAGATGTTCCGACACACAGTGTAAATGCTACGTTTGATCATCTCCATTCGTCCCAAGGTAGGACGTCAACGTCACCTCCTTGGCTGGGCTCCCGGGACATCGGCCAATCCATAGATCCCGAATCCCGAAGATTTCGAGCCTTTTTTCCGTTTCTTTTCTGGCTTAAATGATGTCCGACAGGAAGTTGAGAGCTTCTTGCATATTTGGGGCGGTTTCTACGTGTCAGTCAAATTTTTGGGGGGGAAAAGCCGGTGAAAAATCGGAACAGGCTTTCGGCAGGAATATTCCGGGGTTCCAACATGGAAGGTTTTTTTTTTTTCTGGAGATTCCTCATGAACAGGGACGCTGATATAATTGGGAGATTTGAAAAAGCGTGGCTCAGTGGACGAATCCCCTCTTCAATGCTACAAAAGGGATTTTTTGTGTTTTTTTTTTTTTTTCCTGAGCCAACATTTCAGAAGGTGTGGAATCCAACCACGTGCAGGACATTCATTGGAGGTGCAGCTGGGATTGTATTATTCATGGTGGGATTGGGGAGTTTTCTTTGGCAAAGCTACGTGGTGAGAAAAAAAAACCAAAAATAAAAGCTCCATCATCCTCCTCCGGCGGATGAGAAAAATCTTCAGCTACATTTAGCGCTGAGAAAACGGAGGCGTAAAAGACGGAGTTTACATTCTAGGAGGTGACTGCTACTTTCTGACCAAAAAACTAGGCGTGGAATGCAGAATGGAAATAATTGGGATTTCCGTGCACATCGGGGTCCAGAGCGTGATGAGATGGAGACCATGGGTTCAATGAACGAGTCTCTGGTTTTGTCTGTGGATGGGGGTCCAGCTGGGTGACTTTGGTATCTGTGACATCGTGACTTTGGCTCCTCCTCTTTTTCCTCCTTCACACGACGGGAGTTCAGCGACATACAACACCAAGTCAGGTCGCTCCTGATCGCCAAACACCGAGCGGGATGAAAACCCAGCGCAGAAACACTCAGGGGTCAAATGATTAGGAACACCTGGTCCAGAACTGACGTAGACCCTGGTCAGGGTGCAATGTTCAAGCCTTGGTTTAACTGCCCTTTTTTTTTTTTTTTTTTGGAGACTGTTGTCACACTGAGAGGAATTTCTATTATTTTATCTTTTTTTTTTTTTTTTTTTAATAACACCAAATCAGACCAGAGTTATAAGAAGGGATCATTAGAACCTCCTCATGCAGGAGTGTTTGACCTGGGTGTACCTAATAAAGTGACCAATACAAGCGACGTGAATGGTGAGGCGGCCATTTTGTCTTTTCACCAGAGGAAGTGGACAGGCACACACACACACACACACACACACACACAGCTGCCATCGGAGAGAGTTACGCACAAAAGGCTACAAGAAGAAGAAGGAGAAAGAGAAGAAAGAGGAGGAAGAGGAGGAAGAGGAGGAAGAAGCGAAGAGTATCAGTCCGGGCAGGAGTGGAAGTAAGAGTAGTAGTAGAGGAACTTGAAGTAGATTCATAAATACTTGCAGGAGTTGGGAGGACTCTTCTTGGATTATGTGGAGTTGCAGCACCCCCCCCCCCAAAAAAAAATAAAAAATAAACTAAACATGATATATATATATACTTGAACTCTTTTCGATGGAACACAATTTAGTGTAAATTGTCACCTTTAAATGATCAATTTCTAGCCCTGTGAATCTTGGGGGAGATCAGAATGGCTTGCAGAGGTCATGCAGAATATTCATGCTGGTAAACAACGTCATAAAAATGCATTTCTAATCGCCGCCATTTTTTTTTTTTTTTTTCAATCTCGCCATTTTCTTGTGTCCAC
The DNA here is from genome assembly GCA_016785305.1 of Colistium nudipinnis. Lineage (NCBI taxonomy): Eukaryota > Metazoa > Chordata > Actinopteri > Pleuronectiformes > Rhombosoleidae > Colistium > Colistium nudipinnis. The sequence continues at coordinate 35,393 of JAFBJU010000463.1, forward strand.
AGAACAGTTTCTCACAGATGATCTCCCGCTGCTGCTGAAAACCTGCTTTTCTTTAAAAAGCCAGTATCTTCTCGCCCCCCCCCCATCCCCAGAGGTATTGAGTGTATGGTCTGCAGAATCCCCCCCCCCCCCCCCCCCCCGCTCTCTCTCTCTCTCGGGGGGGTGCTCCTCATCCACGGGACCTTCGGAGAGCACTTTGCCGTTTCACCCACGTTGTAGCAGCCAGTTTTTTGGGGGTGATGACGATGGTGGGGATGAAGATGAAGTCTTTGCATTGACATTGCTGGGGGAGGGGAAGAAAAAAAAAAAAAACTACAGTCTCTCTCTCTTTTTTTCACAGGCTCCTCCCCCTCCTCCTCCACTCCATTGAATCCGTCCCCATTGTGTCTGTGACTGTCTTTCGTGGGGTGTGGGTCATGCCATGCGGGTTTGCTGAAGGAGGAGCAGCACCACCTCCTTTTTTCTTTTTTTTTTCTCAGCAGATGTTCCGCCCGGGACCGGTGGGACCGCCGACGTCCTCCAGGGGTCGTCTTTGGGTCAAATGCCACCCGGAGGTGGCGTTAGTCACGGGACTCCTTCGCTGCGTGTGCGGGTGAACACGTGACATGGCCGATGAGTTCTGATATGTATGAGCAGGTTGGAGCTGGTGGAGGTCCTGTGGCTCAGCAGGTGTTTTCGCCGGGTGCAGCTCAGACACCGCCCCTTCGGCCTTGCATAGTGCTTTGGGCGCCAAAATAACCTCGGCGGCCAGACGCCGCGCGTGCAGTCGGCAGATCCACGTCCCGTCCTGTGAACATCCGTCGGTCTTCATCCTCATCATCGTCATCCTCATCACAGAAGATGAAGAAGAGGTTGAGGGGGATGGGGGGGGTCGGGGGGGGTTAGAAACTCAGCACTGAAAGAAAAAAATAGAGAAAAACAAGGAATGAGGAGGGGGGGGGGGGGGGGTGGTTAGAAACTCAGCACTGAAAGGGAAAAAAAGAGAAAAACAAGGAATGAGGAAGTGAAGAAGAAGTTTCCTTCAAAACGTGAAAAACCAAAACCAGGTCTGACGCATAATGTGCGGAATCAACTGGTGGGTAAAAAAAAAACACGTTATACTATTCATATGAAGACAGAATTTCGAATAAGACGACCACTTCCTGCTTCCTGTTTATCCGTTCATCTGATTTCACGGTAAATTCGCCGATGAGAAGATTTGATGCGATTTTTCGAAGCAAAAATAATCTTTTATTATTATTATTTTACCCACCAGCTGAAAAAGTTCTGGCTTTGGAATGAATCAAAAAAATCATTTTTTGGCCTGTTTCCCAAAAACATCAGGATGGCGTGAAATGACCTGTGATCCATTTTCATTTCGTCAGTGAAAGACGGTCTTTTATCAGCGGCTATGACATCATCATCCTCATCATCATCATCATCATCTTAAAGATGCTGTTGGCAAACAGGCTGTGAGAGATTCCGTTTGACACAGTAAATCCGATTGGAAATCCGATGTGCACCAAAGGGGGGCCAGGGGACGGTGGACCAATCACACGGCTACGGGAAAAAAGATAAACGGAAAAGAAAAAAGCTCCGCCCACATGCAAATACACCAAAAACACAGCGCACTGAATGCGACACACACTGGTAGACACACACACACACACACACACTGTCCTCAGGTGGCGGCTCAGTCCTCCGATAAACCAATTTGCATGGTGATTAGAAAGCGGAGGGAGAGGACGGGGTCAAAGGTCAAAGCAGAGGACCACAGCCAACCAGGACTGTAATCCAGAGTAGATTAGCTCAGCCAGGTGTGCAGACCACACCTCGGCCAAATGGTAACCCAGTTAGCCAGGGGGGGGGGGGTCTCTGACCCAGGTGTGGTGGACACACACACGCACACGCAGACGAAATCACAATAAAGAGGTGAAAGGGTCAAAGGTCAAAGCAGAGGACCACAGCCAACTAGGACTGTAATCCAGAGTAGATTAGCTCAGCCAGGTGTGCAGACCACACCTCGGCCAAATGGTAACCCAGTTAGCCAGGGGGGGGGGGGTCTCTGACCCAGGTGTGGTGGACACACACACGCACACGCAGACGAAATCACAATAAAGAGGTGAAATAAACACACGGAGAGGTACACATTCTTACTTTCTTTCTTTCTTCCTCCTCCTCATCACACTCCTCCTCCTCCTCCTCCTCCTCCTCCTCCTCCCTGTGACGCTGCTGGGCCTCCTCCCCATCCACAACATGTCCCCTCCGGTCTTTTTCTTTTTTGTCCGTTCCTGTCTTCCGTCCCAGTGTCATCCAGTATGAATATAGATATATATATATATTTTTTTTTTGAATTTTGGGGGTTTTGGCCGTGAAAGCAATGGACGGTGCGTCAGATGGACAGACGACCGGAAGACACACGAGGGACATTTGGACAAGGAAAGCAAGAAATAGCCTTTTTTCGGGGGGGCAGCACAACGCACAACACCGAGCGGGAGGAGGGAAGACGGACACACAGTTCCTCCGTGAGGACACATGGCTGCACGCCGGGGAACAGAGGGAGAGATACCTGAGCTGTGAATGGATGAGAGGGAGAGAAAGCTGGGAGGATAGAGTTCCGATGTCAAAGAAAAGACTGGCGTGTGAAGGGGACCCCCTGCAGTGAGAGAACGGGCGGGGGCTAAATCCAGGGTTGCTTTTTTGTTGAGAAGGTGGGAGCGATTTCACGTGGGGGGCCATTCAAAGAAAATTGCAATTCCAATACACTAATGGTCACACTGCAGAGGAATCCCGCCGACGGATGGGAAAGGGGACGGGGGGCAGAAAGGAAGGATGGAGGAAGGGAGGAAGAAGGGTCTGTCTCTCGGAGAAGAGGGGTGGAGACAGCGATGGAAGAAGCTGGATTGGTTTTTCATTTCATTCGCATTAGTTCACAGTTACTGCTTCTTTTTGCATATATCTGATAAGCGCAGGGCTCTCAGAACCGTTCTCTGTGAAAAGAGAAGCAAAAAAAAAAAAAGGAAAAAGAAAAAAAAAAAAAGGAAAAAGAAAAAAAAAAAAAAGGAAAAAGATAAGCTACGATTGGTAAGACGTTTCTCTGATCATAAGATCAATAAGAAAGCAGCTATACAAGACCTATCAGAAACACGGCCCCCCCCCCACGTCCTGCAAAAATAAACTGTCCCGCCCCCCCCGGCCCCACCCGTCCCCTTACAGTACCTAACTCGGTCACTTCTGACCAATAGCGTCAAAGCATTTTGGCATGCATAATGTCGGCCCCTCCCACCTCTTCTTGCATCCAAAGAGGGGAAGATGTTTTTTTGTTTTTTTTTTGTCCTACATGCTTCGTTAGTGCATATGTTTCTAAACACACACGTCCACACACACACCCTTAGTAAATCTAAATGTTATATACACATTCGTGGAAGTCTTCCGACTACCATCCCGTCCTCCCGTCATTTGTCACATCTGCCTCCTTATTGCCTGCGCCGGAACACCCGTGCGGAATCGTCTACAACGCCAACTTTACACTATGTACATGCTCGCCACAAAAGCGGCCAATCAGGAGTGGCCTCGCAGCAACGGCACGGGGGGGGGGGGGGGGAGGGGGGGGGGGGGGGGGTGGAAACGTGAGGGGGTGGAAAATGGTGGGCTTAGAATGGCGGGGGGGGGGGAGAGTGTCGACACGTGTGTGCGTGTAGGTTTGTGAGTCTGTGTGTGCCTGGCGTGTCTAACAGGACGTGTGTGTGTGTGGGGGGGGGGGGGGGGAGGGGGTCTAAGTGTTTGTTTATCCACTAATACCATTAAAACAAAGGTCTTGGTTGCACCCAAAAAAAAAAACACACCACAAACTGCACTGCTCCAAATCAGGGGTCAAAGGTCAAGCTCCACATTTTGGGGAAAAAAAAACTCGCCGAGAGTAAGAGGAGGAACAAAGGGGATAAATCCGATGATCTGAGTTTGGGATTAGATGAGCTAAACCGGTTCAAGTCCCCCATCTAAGCCGGACTAATCCCTCTCAGGTTCCGGGTCCCAAATTTGGCCCAAAACTGGCCCCCGGGGCTTTTTTTTTTTTCCTCCTCTGGCTCTTGGCGAGAAGCTGAATTGGCGCGTTTCCCAAATTGTCCAACTTAAATGTTGGTTGACGCTCGGATCTGCTTATTTGCTGCTCTCACCTTCCGACAGTTTGAATGTTGAAAAGAAAAAAAAAAAAGAAAAAAAAAAAATCACAGTCAGGAGATTCGATCGGAGCACAGCCAAAAAAAAAACAAAACTCTGTATTTAGCGAGTGAAGGTGAGAGTGACAAACACGACGCGCAATCACCGTCGACACAAACGTGACAAATTCTGCCACCTCAATAAAACAATAAAAAAAAAAGGAAAAATATCCTCAATTTCCAAAGTCAACTGAATCATCAATAAAAAAACAAACGTTTCTTGAACAAAAAAAAAGTTGACATTTGTGCATCTCAGTACAGAGATAGATGTGGTCTGGGCACCCGCGCGCACACACGCGCACACACACACACACACACACACACCACATCTGCGCGCCAACCACTCCACATTGCATATGTCCATGTGCGCATGCTGTCTCTGATGTCATGTCCTTCCTCCTCGTCCTCCGGCGTCCGGCCCTCCTTTACCACGGGCTGTCGCTCCAGTAGCCGTTGACGGTGCCTCCTACTGACCAGCGAAAAAACAAAGAGGAGATGGACGGACAGAGGAGGAGGAGGAGGAGGAGGAGGAGGAGAGGGGGAGGAGGGGAGGGGGGCGAAAAGAGGGAAAGAAAGAGAAGCCAAAAAGGGATAAAACTAAAAACATTGCCACAGGCTGCTGACTCACACTGACTGAGTGTTAGTGCACGTAGTAAGGCTGCTGGCGGCGGCGATGATGATGATGATGAAGATGATGATGATGAAGACCACGATGATGATGATGATGGCGGGATTACAAATCGGCGCCCAAAACCTTCGACGCTAAAACGCCGTCTGGCCAAGAATGAAGATTTCCAAAAAAACCAAACATGGGTGGTGGGCGGGGCCAAACGGCTGGAGGACCAACCCCTCTACGCGCTGGGGTTTTAACACGTGAGCGCATACGTGTGCGGTGGACGTACTTTGAATATCCTCATCTGAATGAATAAGGGAACCACTGTCCCGTGAGCCTGAGGAGGAGGAGGAGGAGGAGGAGGAGGAGGGGACGCTCCCGTATTCATGAGCTGGTTGTGTCTGAGAAATTAATATGCATGGGTGTGTGAGTGATGAGACAGGAAACTCAACGTTTGGCTTCTTCTTCTTTTTTTTCCCCCCCAAAGCGCTTTTTTCTTCGATTTAGAAATGTGTTTTTTAGGAATACGCTTTTAATTGATTTTATTTTATTTATTTTTTTCCCATCTACTTGTAGGCAAAGGCTATTTTCTTCTTCTGGCGCTTCCCGAGAGTAGAAACATGCAGGCTGCGGTAACACGTTAGCGTTTGTGTGTGTGTGCGTTTTTTGGAGGTTTAGTTTAAAAAAAAAAAAAAAGACGTTTTTCAGCCTTTAAGCGTCAGAGGGAAAGCTGAAGCGAACTCATCTAGCGAGTCTAAACTAACAGACTCTGTCCCTGTTAGTAAGGCAGGTGTGTGTGTGTGTGTGTGTGTGTGTGTGTGTGTGTGCGTTTGTAGGTGGAAATCCAGGTGTGTGTGTGTGTGTGTGTGCGTTTGTAGGTGGAAATCCAGGTGTGTGTGTGTGTGTGTGTGCGTTTGTAGGTGGAAATCCAGGTGTGTGTGTGTGTGTGTGTGCGTTTGTAGGTGGAAATCCAGGTGTGTGTGTGTGTGTGTGTGCGTTTGTAGGTGGAAATCCAGGTGTGTGTGTGTGTGTGTGTGCGTTTGTAGGTGGAAATCCAGGTGTGTGTGTGTGTGTGTGTGCGTTTGTAGGTGGAAATCCAGGTGTGTGTGTGTGTGTGTGTGCGTTTGTAGGTGGAAATCCAGGTGTGTGTGTGTGTGTGTGTGCGTTTGTAGGTGGAAATCCAGGTGTGTGTGTGTGTGTGTGTGCGTTTGTAGGTGGAAATCCAGGTGTGTGTGTGTGTGTGTGTGCGTTTGTAGGTGGAAATCCAGGTGTGTGTGTGTGTGTGTGTGCGTTTGTAGGTGGAAATCCAGGTGTGTGTGTGTGTGTGTGTGCGTTTGTAGGTGGAAATCCAGGTGTGTGTGTGTGTGTGTGTGCGTTTGTAGGTGGAAATCCAGGTGTGTGTGTGTGTGTGTGTGCGTTTGTAGGTGGAAATCCAGGTGTGTGTGTGTGTGTGTGTGCGTTTGTAGGTGGAAATCCAGGTGTGTGTGTGTGTGTGTGTGTGTGTGTGTGTGTGTGTGTCTTAAAGTACATTTGCTTAAGCGTCAATCTCAGCTTAATGGTTAGGTTCAAGCTGCTTTTAGATTAGGACCCTCTAATGAATCAAGTCATTCAGTGTCTATGGCGTGAGCGAGCGAGCGAGAGAGAGAGAGTGGGCGAGCGAGAGAGCGATGGTGGTGACGCCAGACGCTCCGTCCGTGTGGATTGTTTGTTTTTTTTTCCTTCGTTTCTTTCCTGTTTTTTTTCTCGAAAAAAAAAAATCTAATAAATAATAACGTCGCCGCTGTCGCCATTTTGGCCGTTTTGCGTTGGCGTGCGTCCGCTTCGCTACAAGATGGAGGGGATGGGGGAGTGGCAGCGCCGGAGGCCGGGCGGCTCGAAGGGCTCGAAGGTGGAGTTGGTGATGGGGGTGAGGCGCAGCGGCGCGCCCGTCATCCCGGAGATGTTATTGAGGCTGCGGGACTTCTCGTAACCCGTGGCTGCATGGAGACGCCATGCAGAGGTCAAAGGTCAGAGCGGGGTCATCCACAGCAGCGATGCAGAAAGGAACGTTTTTTTAATCACGATCGGGTTGGAATGGCAGGAAAATGGTGGTGACGGGTGTGCGCGCGTTATATTATGACAGCACATTGGAAATAGCAAATATAGAAACCATTTGTGACAGTTACAAGCATTTGGAAATGAAAAAAAAGTGGAGAAAAAGAGGAAAATCATTCCAAAACAAAAACCAGCCCAAACCAAAGAAAAGAATAATATATATTTCAGACCAAAGGAGGAAGTTGGAAAAAGACACGGACAGATAGATGACAGAGGGACAAACAGATGGACAGACAGAGACAGGACAAAACAGGAATGTGGGTTACGAAAAATCAGTTGGCACAATATCCCAGAGACACCAACATGGGGGGGGGGGGGGGGGTGGCGGTC
>JAFBJU010000463.1:47713-62496 GCA_016785305.1 Colistium nudipinnis
AGAGAGAGAGAGAGAGAGAGAGAGAGAGGAGGGAGGGAGGGAGAGAGGAAGAGAAAGAGATGAGGGAGAGAGGGAGGGAGAGAGAGAGAGAGAGAGAGGAGGGAGAGAGAGAGAGACAGAGAGAGAGCGAGAGAGCGAAGAGAGAGTGATGGAGGGAAGAAGAGAAAGAGATGAGGGACAGAGGGGGAGAGAGAGAGAGAGAGAGTTCGATGTTGGAGAATAATTCCAAAGTGTGTGTGTGTGTAGACAAAGGCAGCAACATGCAGAGTTCACACACTCCGTGTTTTCTTAACCTGTCCATACAGCTGAATCTGATTGGACGCTGACCATCCAACCACCCGGCAGCGTCCAATCAGAGGAGCGAGTTCGCAAACGTACCCACGCTAAACTTTGGAATTATTGGAGAACATCAGTTCCCGACCCAAAAATCTCAAAGAGCAAAGGTGACCTTTGATGACATCACCGCTCGCTCACACAGAGGAACTCTGGGAAAACAAGGCGGGTCGGAGAAGTGGGACGTGGCCCTTTCGGAAAGATCTTCCGTTCCTCCCGCCCCACCGCAGCCACACACCGGACACCTGGGATTTGCAAAAACTACCGTCAATATCCGGAACTGGTCCCGTGCCAGTACCGTGCGGGCGGGTGTTGGCGGGACGGGGGGGCGGGGAGGAAGGGAGGAGGAGCCACCCACAGATCTAGAAGCAGAAGTCTGGCGGCCATTTTTTTTCTCACAAATGCAAATCTGAGCGGATCACTGGAGAAACAGCTAGCTAAGCTAGTTTTAGGATTTAGCGCAGAGAGAGAGAGAGAGCTTCTCCTTGACTTACCTGAGTGTGTGTGTGTCTTTCTCTCTTTCTGCCTGTTCACATGTTTGTCTGAGAACCTGTTTCCCTTGAAATCAAAACTTGGTACCGTGAACGCAGCATTTGGATGCGTCGGTGTTCCAGCGCGGCCGGACAGAGAGACGCGCCGGTCTCGGCTCGACTTCAACGTTTTATTGGATTCATTCAAATCCTTTTCTTATCATTCATACCTGCAAAACCTGCGTCGGACGTCAGAGCCGAGAGGTGGGCGTGCTCTCTGTGGGCGGAGCCTCGCACACTGACCCGAGCTCAGCTCCAGAGGGGAAAACAAAGAGGAGTCCGACCAAAACCGACCAATCAGCAACCAGCTCTCACTCTCCTTCGCTCTGGCACCCGTCCCAACACAAAGCAGGTCAAAATGGATTTCGGTGGAAAATGCTCCTTGCTTTGAGTTTTTTTTTTTTTTTTCTAATGACACCGTGTGGGACGTCCCACAGGACCAGGCCCATGTGCACCCAGACCGCCCCCCCCCCCCTATCTGTAAGTACCAGAGTGAGAGGAGACCGGGTGAGAGGAGGAGAAGGAGGAGGAAGAGGAGGAGCAGGAGGAAGGGAAGACAGCTACACAAACCCCGCCCCCCCCCACACACACACGCACACGGAGAACGAGGGACGCACACACAGGAACAAAGAAAGACACACAAAAAATAAAATGGAGAAAACACACAGACAGATGGACAGTGTAACACAGACCAACAAGAAAAAACGGACACAACCTGAGGAAGGAGACGGTGTACACAACAACAACAACAAACAACAGGAAAATAACCACAACAGCTCGCATCTCACATGGACACGCACTGTGACCTTTAACCTTTGGGGCCTCTTCTCCCTGCTGTTTACAACATACGCTTGGTGTTAGAGACAGAAGGCTTCCACACACACACACACACACACACACACACACACAACCATGCTCGCACTTACGCACTGTGTGTGTGTGTGTGTGTGTGTTATTATATTTGATATATATTTATTTTTAAATAAATAAAAATCGATTCTGCTGCCACAATATAATAATAATAATAATAATAATAATAATAATAATAATAATAATAATAATAATAATAATAATAATAATAATAATAATAATAATAATGACACAGGCTTATTCTTATTTCTCTAAAACCTTATGTGCAATTTTCTTTCCCTATTTCAAATGGACCCCATCTGTGCACAAAGCTGATGCAGACATACGTGTGTGTGTGTGTGTGTGTGTGTGTGTGTGTGTGTGTATAGATGTGAATGCAGTTGGTGAATGTTGTGTTATTGTAGAATATACTGTCTGTAATGAGACGTCACAGTAACAAGTGGAAAATAAAGTTTGGATCAACGCTGACGATGCCACGCACACACGCACACACAAACCATGCATACCCTCCCACCTCTGTTATTACTGAAGGGTGTACAGTAACCTGCATGCAGCACAAAACTGCACGTGTGTTGTGTGAGGATAATTATGTATAAAGATGTGTGTGTGTGTGTGTGTGTGTTTTGGAGCTTCATGTTGCGTAATCCTCACATGACTGGTGTATTTTTTGCATTCTGGAGAAATACTTTCTTTTCTTTCTTTCCGTCAGATTCAACTTTTCTTTTGTTTTCTGTCCCTGTATTGCACATTAGTATATTTCTTATGATTTAATGGATTCAAAAAAATAAAGCTACAATGGATTGAATTGAGTCTTATGTCATCTAGTGGGATCTAAGTCATGTTTGTCCATCTATATATATATAGAGATGAAATGATGGTATATTCTAATCTAACAAACGCCTTTTTGTAAATTCCAATGTGATGTCACTCAATCTCGTCCACTTTAGTCTACTTTCTGCTCGAGTTTAGTTGCTGCTAATCTCGCTTCATCTGATCCAACCAATCAACCAATCAACTCGTCTCATTTAATCTCTCATTTGCGCTTCGTGTGCGCTGCGTAGGAATGTGACCTTTGCTTTTCTTTTGATCCAGAGAGGAGGTGCCATGCTAAAGCAGAGGCCCCTCCAGTTTAAACCAGTCCTCTCCCAGGAAGGACTCGGAGACCTCTGTGCGTGTGTGTGTGTGTGTGTGTTAATAATTTGAGTTTGAGCCGGTGGAGGAAGCAGGAGACGAGGTGGTGGCAGGAAAACGGAGGGAAAAAAAAGTTTGAATAGAAAAATGTCGGAGCGGACGGAAAGCGGGAAGGAAAAAAAAGGAGAGACAGCGGAGGTGCAGAGATGATAACGAATGAGGGGAGGAGAGAGAGAGAGAGAGAGAGAGAGAGAGCAGTTAATGAATAATGTGAGAAAAATAAACTGCAGTGAGGAGGTGACGCCTCATCTGATCCGTTTCACCAGAAGATTTAAACAATAAACAACATTTATATATATATTTTTTCTTTCCTTTATATATATATATATAATATTATTTTATATATACTCTTTTTCTTTGTTATATATATATATATATACAAATATATATATAAGTCTGGTGAAGGATGTGAAATTTGGGATTTTTTGGGGCTTTTTCTCATTTAAATTCAATTTAACATACAGGCTTCCAACATTGTTGTTTTTTTTCCTCCTCCGAGAACAATTGGCCTTCCTTTGTGTATTTTGATTTTTGACATTTTTTTGTCATAAATAATGACAACCGAACCGTGTTGATGAATCCTGATTCTTCCGGGGGGAACGGAGGGAAGCGTTTTGAAATGAAACAGCAGTATGACAAAAAAGTGTGTTTTCCTCTGTACCTCCGCTTGAGTGTGGGGGGGTGCTGTGTTGTGAATTTGGTCTGATTGAGTTTATAAATGGTACACAATGTATACATATATGGGATTTGTGTGTGTGTGTGTGTGTGTGTGTGTGTTGACGTTTTCCTCTTGCACTCTACACTCACTGTGACTTGAAATCAATCACGGCCATGCCTCACTAAAGCCCCTCCCTCCTCCTCCTCCTCCTCCTCCTCCTCCGGCTCCTCCCACCTCAGTGCCCCGACTCCACCCCTCCGCCCTCCTACCTTTCCGAACGTTCCCGTCCGTGGTGCGCTGGAACTCCCCGGCGCTCAGCAGGAAGCAGGCGCGGTCGTGCGGGTAGCGCTCGCGGCTGGCGGTGGAACCCAGGCCTCCGGTGGCCGGGCTGCGCTCGTCGCCCAGCACCTGGTCGATGGTGGGACAGTCCTCGTTGGCCAGGGCGGCCGCGTTGGCGCCGGTGTCGCCATTTTGTTTGGAATCTGGAGGCGGGACACGGAGACGGAGGTGAAGACAAGATTTTGTGGTTAAGAGAGAGAGAAAGTGAGAGGTGCAGGGGAGAGAGAGAGAGAGGGGGGGAGGAGTTAAGGTTGAGAACATGAAAACGATAAAAAGAGGAAAAAAACAGAGATGAGGGTGAGGGGCGAAGCGGAGGAGGACAAGGAGAAGGGGGGAGGAGATGAGGAAGGAAGGGAAGGAGAGATAAAAACGAGTAGAGGGCGAAAACAAAAAGGAGCGAGGGAGGAGAGAGAGGAGGAGGGAGAAAGTGTGTTATCCTGATCACATGACCGTCACACTGCAGCACAGCAGGCTGGGCGCACACACACACACACAGACACACACACACAGACACACACACACACACCTACCTACACACACACACACACACACACACACACACGCGTACACACAAAAACACACGCGCGCACACACAGACACACACACACAGACACACACAGGAGGAGAGAGAGGAGGAGGGAGAAAGTGTGTTATCCTGATCACATGACCGTCACACTGCAGCACAGCAGGCTGGGCGCACACACACACACACACACACACACACACACCTACCTACACACACACACACACACAGACACACACACACACACATGCGCGCGCGCCGCACACACGCGCGCGTACACACAAAAACACACGCACGCACACACACACAAACACACACAAACACTCACACGGACACACAGACACACGCACACACACACACAAACTCACACACACACAAACACACACTCACTCATGCGCGTACTCGCACGCACGTACACACACACACTCACTCACAAACACGCACACACACTCCAAGCGCACACACACACACACACACACTCACGCACGCACACACACAGGGAAAAAGCCAGTAAATGAGGCCAGTTGTCGTACGGCGAAGGCAGCGTCGATCACAGAGACGCTTTACGGATGAAATATGGAAGCAGTGCAGGTGCCTGATCTGTCACATGACGACGAGCAGTTTGACCTTCCGGGTGTCACGCCCGCCCATTCACATTACGAGCGCAAGAAATATTGTCGCCATTCACCGAGAAGTGAAGAGGAGAACCTGCGGCCAATGGCGGCGTTTGGCTCCCTGTAATCCCGCGATTGATTGATCCGTAATCTGACGGAAACCAGAGTCTGTTTGAATTTTTGTTACTTTTCGTATTGCGACTTTTATTCCGTTTGGCATTAAATTCGCATTTATTGTTAAAGCGCAATTTGTCTACAATAAGGACACACAGCTAATCTTCGAATAATGAAGAGGGGCCCCAATATTTTCAAATCCTCAAATATATATGTATATTGAAGAAGAAAGTGGCTCCGTGCAGGATTTCCTGTTTGCGCTTTTTATTTACCGTTACCTGGATTTATGCCTCATGTCTAACTCCACGCGCATTTTCACCGCCGCGCGGAGGACGGACCTGTCCCGTCGGGATGACGGCCTGGACTCTGGATCCAGGATGACGGAAAAGGGGGAAAATGGCGAAAGTGGGATTTTTTCTTTGCAGCTTTCTGGCCCCCTGGTCGCAAATTAAAAATCGATTTTAGAGACCAGCTCTCCAGGGAGAAGAAGACCGGTAAGTTCGCATCTTCAGAGATATGACCTCTGACCTCTGGATGAAGCCTTTATAGAACGACGGCGTGGGGGATTCATTAGGAGCTCCGCCAGGATCAAAGTAGAAACCAAGCGTGGAAAGGAAAATCCTTCTAGGGGGCCCACTTCAACAATGAACATATATATCAGACAGGAAGTGACACGCAGGAAGCATCGGCGCGCGGCTCACCTGCTCTGTTGATCTCAATGATCTCCTCCTGGGCCAGGGGACAGTCTCCGGTGCCCATCATGCTGCCCGATCCCACCATGCCCGGCCCCAGCACATTACCCATCAGCCTGTGGGGCGAGGCGGTGGCCATGGCCAAGGCGTCGGGCTTGCAGTAGTTGGGGCTGCCGGGCTGCGGCGCTCTGGGGATGTGCTTGTTCCTCTTCTTGGGGAGCTTCTGCTTGGCCATGGCCAGGGAGTAGTACATGCCGAAGTTGTTGACGATGACGGGCACGGGCATGGCGATGGTCAGCACGCCGGCCAGGGCGCACAGGGCGCCCACCAACATGCCCGACCAGGTCTCGGGGTACATGTCTCCGTAGCCCAGCGTGGTCATGGTCACCACGGCCCACCAGAAGCCGATGGGGATGTTCTTGAAGTTGGTGTGGGCGGCGGCCGTGGGGTCGTCGGGGTCGGCGCCGATGCGCTCGGCGTAGTAGATCATGGTGGCGAAGATGAGGACGCCCAGCGCCAGGAAGATGATGAGCAGCAGGAACTCGTTGGTGCTGGCCCGCAGGGTGTGGCCCAGCACGCGCAGACCCACAAAGTGGCGCGTCAACTTGAAGATACGCAGGATGCGCACGAAGCGCACCACGCGCAGGAAGCTCAGCACGTCTTTGGCTGTTTTGGAGGAGAGGCCGCTCAGCGCCACCTCCAGGTAAAAGGGCACGATGGCCACGAAGTCTATGATGTTGAGGGCGCTGCTGAAGAACTCGTTCTTGTTGGGGCAGAAGATGACGCGCAGCATCACCTCGATGGTGAACCAGATCACGCAGACGCCCTCCACGTACGTCAGCCAGCCGTCTGTGACCACCTCATACACGATCTGAGAGGGGGGGGGGGGGGGGGCTGTTTGGTTTGGGGGGGATTATTATTACTAGTTCTTTTGTTACCAGAAGACCATCAAACTTCATGCTCGTTAGCCTTTTAGCATTTTCTTCTTTCATTATGCTAGGAGTAGAACGTCCACCAGAAGGGGGACAAATAATCCAAGTCCATTATCCTTGTGGCCACTGCAAAACCAGCGTGTCGTTTTTTTGTGAATTGACTGGCGGTGCCGCGCAGGAGCGCGGACCTACCTCCTCGTGCGTCACGTTGTTGACGGTGACGTTCTCCGTCTTGTTGTAGATGGTGTTGAAGGCCTCGTGGGTCTCCAGGCAGAAGGTGGAGATGGAGAGGAGGATGAAGAAGAGCGAGCCAAACGCCACGTACTGCGGGGAGAGAGAGAGAGAGAAAAAACAGAGGGAGGGGTCATGAACCTGGGCGAGTTGCACCAACAAACATCGCAACGGGTTGGATGGCGCGGCGGGTGGCGGGTCTGCAGATAGAGGGCGTCCGTGACACACAGAGCAGAGGAACGCTACTGCCGTGCGTGTGCGTGCGCAGTGAACCTAAAGAGGGCGCATTAACAATGGATGAGTAAAGATTTATTTATTACTCAGAGCAACGTTATGAAATCCAACTTCAGAACGCAGATAAATATTCATCGATGTGTGTGTGTGTGTGTGCTGAGATTTTTATTATCGTTATATACAATTAAGACCAACGACTAAGTCTCGCCTGCCGAATCCTTGGTGCAGTGGCGGCGCGCGTCCTGGGCAACAACCAAAAGTCCCGCCTGTGTTCAGCGCGTAGGAACAAACAACCTTTCCGACTTTTCAGGCGCAAATAGAAATGACATTAATAATAATATACAAGTCCACCGTTGGATTTTTCCACCTCAGCTCCTTCATCCGTGGGAGGCTGAGAACCTTTCCAGAATCCACCGGGGAACCTCCTCGGGTGGTGGTTCAGCCAAAAGTTCCCAAACCACCACAGCACGAGCAGCCACACCAAATACACACCGGGGACCACTGGCGGGATTACAGGCACGCGCCGCCTTCCCTTGGTGGTCACCAGACTGACACGCGGCAATGTATGCCTTGCCGCACGGGATCCTACGCTCGGCGCGCGTGCGCTCGTCAGCTCAGTGATGAAGACAGACGGATGCGGTCTTCCTCTCATCCTCAGGGAGCGCATCAAGTCCCACAGCTTATTATCATGGTCTAATTTAACACCGCTATCTGGAGCTGCCCTGGATACACACACACACACACACACACACACACTCCAACATTTTAGGTGCAACATCCTCCCTCCATTTCTGGTCGTGGTGAAACTGCGGGGATTTATTTGATTCTGGTATTTTGGCAGCGGGCTGAAAATCATTTCTTTCAAAGAATCATTTTCCAATTCCCTCAAACGCAAAAAAAAAGCCGACTCTGCACAGCCGCAGAGGCGGAGACCGGGGGGCTGCTCACAAACGAGGGTGGGAAAAAAAAATAAATGAAAAGAGGCTTGACAGTCACACAGCATATCGACGGAGGTGAATGATTTTTTTTTTTTTGATGAAAAAAAATTCCATTTCAAATTCAAGCTACAAATTTCACGGTCATTTCATCATGTGACATCGTCATGGATACCACACCATAACTAACTCCCAAATAAACAGTACGTGCGAAGAACATCCTTCTCCTCTTCCTCACCATCATATCCTCCTCCTTCACAATGACCTAAATCTCTCTCTCTCTCTCTCCTTTCCTCCGCCTCCTCTCTTCTCCTTCTTTGCTCCTCCATCCCTCCCTCTCTCTCCCGTTTCTGCCCTTTTTTTTTTTTTTCCCTCCTCTATTTCTGTCGCTCTTTTTATACCGCTCTCCTTCACACGCGTGTCCATCCCCTCTCTCTCTCTCTCTCTCTCAGGTTCGGCTCTAAGAGTCCCCCTGTTTCCGGCTTCAAAGGGAAGGCGGTCTATTTGCAGCAAAAAAAAAAAAAAAAAAAAAAAAAATCGACCCAGTAGAAAGGCAGAGTCAGCAATTAGCTGCTGGACACAGATTTTACTCTCAGGACTTTGTAGAGAGTAAATGAGGCAAGTTCATGAATCCAAGTAAACTCAATAAATATCAAACGAGGAACATCAGACTGTGACCGGGAGCTCTATCCCACGTGCCTTCCCATTGTGGAGTTCTTCATTGCCACAGTGGACCCAAAAAAAATGGCTGTGACCTCTCAGTTAAAGAAATACATGTTTTTATTCAAATACAAATGAAAACATCAAACCCCTTTAAGAGGTCTCCCTCAGATTTGCTTATGTTGGCACATTTCATCAGTTAGCACTAAAACCTCATCCGGTCACACAGACCATCCTCGTTACCGGAGTACTCCGCTAATCATGTCCGTACTAAAAGCTCCAGAAGAGAAGGCCTGGGATGGGGGGAGTGGGGGGGGGGGGGGGGGGCAGGGAGGGGGGGGGGGGGGCAGAGAATGAGAGGAATGCCTTTTTCTGTCGGACGAGAAGGAAAAGGGCCTCCTCAGCTCGGGACCAAAAGGATCACAAGCTTTTGATTGGAGTCGTCGGACCCGAGGTCAGGCTGCAGATCGCGGGCCTCGCACGGGACGTCCCGCGGGCGGATGGGGGCTTGTGGGGAGCCTTGGTTTTGTGAACGGGTGAGGGGGCGCTTATGCAAAGGACAGGCTGCAGACCACAAAAGAAGAAGAAGAATCAAAAGTGCTGCATGGTGATGTTTGATTCTTTTTTGGATTAAAAAGGTTCCAAAAGTCTCCGAGTTTGCAGAATGAAAAATGACCTCATCCATTTTCTCCTATTGCAGTGACGCAGCAGCTGGGATGTCCTCCCTTGCACTGCAGAAAATACACAACACGCACACCCGCACGCGCACACGCACGCAAGCACGCAAGCACACACACACACGCACGCACACACGCGCACACGCACACACGCAAGCACACACACACACGCACACACACATGCACCCACGCACACGCGCACGCGCACACACACACACACATGCGCACACACACGCACGCACACAGGCACAGACACGCACACACACGCACACCCACACACACGCGCACACACACACACATGCGCACACACACGCACGCACACACGCACACACACACGCACACACACATGCACCCACGCACACGCGCACACACACACACACGTGCGCACACACACGCACGCACACAGGCACAGACACACACACGCACACACACGCACACCCACACACATGCACGCACGCACACGCACGCACGCACACGCAGACGCACACACACAATGTCTCCTGTAAAGGTGACTTCACTTGAAATAGTCCTGCAGAAGATTTACATACTGTTGACGCTTACAGCAGTGTGGACGCGCACACGCGCACACACACGCGCGAGCGCGCGCACTGTGACTTTGCCGCGTCGACAGGTGAGAGGACGCGGTGGTGCAGAGCATCGCTCTTCACACTCGTTCATCCGTCTGTCGTCCTCCCTGCCGTTCACAGATGGTGACGGGCAGGAGGCTCCAGCAAAAATGTGTGCTGCGTTTTCGGAGTCGCTTCAGAAGAGAAAAAAAAAAAAAGGCAACTGAGCAAAGAAGAGACGTTTTTTGTTTTTTTTTCCACTGCAGAGCCATGCAGTGATTCGTCCCGTCTTTGCCAAATCCTGCGCCAGGCTGCCAGAGTGGACCTGCGGCCCAAAACACCAGGGGGCGCTGTGGTTTGGGTCACTTCCTGTTTGTGCGCTTGTCGTGGTTCGGACTCCGCCCCCTCCTACGACCGATCCCCGCCGCAGTTTACGAGGAAATCACCAGTGAAGATGCCGCTGCAGCTCACCGAGAGCGCGTTGCCATGGTAACACCCACAGCGTGACGGACAGCGTGGCCCCGCCCCCCCGTGGACATGTTACTACTGAGGGGGCCCCTTTGTTGACATATTGATCTCCAATGGTTCCCAGGTGCGCGTTTGTGCGCGTCAGCCCGATCCAGAGATGTTTTTATTTCTTGACAATAAACCCACAACGTGACTGCTCCCGATCCACTTCAAGCTGAAACCACAAACCAAACCGAGCTGCGCCGCAATCAACCTAAAGTCTCCTTACCGTGTTTCACGTACATTGATTTATTTATGGCCGCCACCACCGCAATATCAAGTCTGAACACCGCATATCGATTTGGATATGTTATTTCCAAAGATCTCGGCTGGGATCCATTTTCACTTCGGTCCACTTCCACAGTGCAGACTCACCGGCAGGCCAGGCGTGAAACCACAAACTCGCAGCCGGACTCTTTTGGGTTCAATTCAGGAGCCCAAATTCTCCTTTTATCTGGTGGAACGTCAGCCCTGAAATGTACATTTGGTGGAAAACCCCAACCAAGGTTCACATGAGACCAGCGCAGGTTTTCACAGGAACAGGAAGTGGATTCTTTTTGTTGCCCATGTTTCTGCTTCAGTGAGGCTTTTCTCGAAAAGTGCATCGTACGCGGATGTAAAGAAACGCCTGCAGGTGCATTAACCGGACCACTTCCTGTCTATGACCCGCCGCCCCCCCGAACTGTTTTTTTTCCTTTCTTCAGAAATAGGCTATAGTGCTAGCGGAAGACATTCATGCGCTATTGAGCCTGCGTGTGCGCGCACAGCTATACGTCCCCCGAGTGATGTAAGACGAGCACAAGACCGCAGGGACGGGAGAACGAGAGCAGGATAATGGAATCGGAGCAGAGGAGAGAGAGAAAGAAAGGAAGATGGAAGCGCTCAACAATCCTATGAAGGTTTGTCCTTGGAAAGACGTCCCTCACTTTTGCTGCGTCCTCTCCTCGCTCGCTCTCCTTGCCTCCTCTCCACTCCTGGATCTCGTTATGTCATAGCGTCAGTGTGACACCAACCTCACGACAACATTCTGTCTTTGCGGCCAAAACTCGTGGCGCGAAACCGCACAATTGCTTCATCTCAACCTTTCCGGCTTCTTGCTTTGGTTTTAGATTTGCCTCTCTCTCCTCTCTCTCTTTCTGAACGGCGTGCCGCAGCATCGTCCTGCACTCACTCTGAGATTCTCCTTTTGTTCACCCACAGCATCATCTCATCTCGCAGGAAAAACACACATGACCGATCTTCAACACTGCAAACACACAGGAAGGCTTTACAGAAACCATCAAATCGGCCATCGATGCGGAAGACTGACACGAGAGAGAGAGAGAGAGAGAGGGAGAGGGAGAGAGAGAGAGTGAGAGAGAGAGAGACACACACAGAGAGAGAGCGAGAGAGCGAGAGAGAGAGAGAGAGAGAGAGAGAGAGAGAGTGCGTGTTTGTGTGTTTGTGCGCAGGAGACAAAGCAGCAGACTCAGCGGTGGAGGTAAAAATGGACTCTGCTCCTCCTGCGCTTTATGTCTTTTTTTTTTTGGGTGACGTGAAAAAATAATTCATCTCAAAACAGATGTTTTTATCAATTGCTCCAAAATTCCCAGAAGTCCTCTTGTTTTGAACGGAGTCTCCTCTCATTTCCAGCTGATCTGAGGTCGGCGCATCATCAAAACCCCCCCGGGACGACATTCCTCAAGTGCCAGCGGATCCCCCCGCAGACTCCTGCTTATGCTTTGATATGAATGTACTGCGGCAAAATAATAATAATAGTCATCATCATCATCATCATCATCATCATCAGAATTGAATCGTGAAGTTCAAAAACAGCATCGGGTCACAGCCCATTTAAAGCGGCGTCTTCTCTCGTGCAAAGAGCTGACCTGTCCTCACGTCCTAGCAGGGGGTCACTCGCACACACACACACACACACACACTTGCGCTACAGCAGCCGGTAGAGCTTTGATTTCCACCGGACCCTCGCACGCACGCGGCAGATCACTGCAGAATGACGCGCCGTGGCGTGCTCCGTGTGTGGGGAGAAACGAGGCGGAAGGTGGGCTAAATTTAGGAGGAGAAGAAAGCGGTGGAGGAGGTTAGATGGCAGGGCCAGGGGGAACCTCTAATGGGTTTTTGGCTTCTTGAGGACGAAGAGGCTGTTCACGTGGGGTGTGCGTTTTTAGGTCTGCTCCCAGACTGTGGCTCTGCGGCTTCAGCATCCCCTGAGGAGGGCATGTTTGGAAAGTCCGAGGAGCACAGTGGGAATATCTGAGCAAGTCTATTTGTATCGGAATCTATGAAAAAAAATGGGTCCACTGGGGTCCGGATCCGTCATCGATCGGTCAAAGCAAAACTCTTGGTTTGGTGGGACGACGGTGATCAGGTTTCCTCGGATCAATAGCTCCTCCCTCGAAGCTCTTCGAATGTCATGTTTGCCATGAATAAATAAGGTCACGCTGACCGCGGTGCACGCGTGTGATATTCGGGATGGCGCGTCTCCGGCGGAGGTGTACCGCAGGGCTCGCCACAGGGCTTTCCTTGTTTTGTGTCGGAGGGTATTTTCAGACTTGGACCTGACTCCCAAGGACAACATGAAGAGGAACGCAGAGGACCTAAAGGGTCCACCTGAACCAGGAGAACCAGTACGGGTTCTGATCTGGTTTTGAGCTCAGGTGGAACACTGTGGACCCGGGAAGAACTCCTGCGAACTCGTAAATGAGTCTGTCGGAGAAAGGCAGTGGAATAACAGTCCAATATTTGAAAACGGTTTGTTTGGCGGCCAGGAGTTGAGTCGTCGCTCCTTGGCAGGAATGATGAGTAGCCATCTTAGGGCCTCTGGGCATCCTGGAGGTTTGGGTTATTCCAGCCCGAGAGACAAGCGCGGCGCTGAAACTTTTCATCCAACAAGCGGATTTCATTTTCAAAAAAGAATTCAGGGAAATTGCCGCCTGTACATTATTTGTGCACTTAAAGCGCCGCCCCGCGTGCCAGGGAAACAAGCCCCTCCCCCCACATTAAAACTGCATCCTGGGGTTGATTGAGCGCTTCCTCACCTCCAGCTTTGCTTCTATGCCAGTGAACAAACCTGAAGGGGATCCACCGGAACCAACCGGAACCAGCGGCTAGTGTACAGATAAAGGCTAACCTGTATATATACAGTATATATACATATATACTGTATATACGTATAAAAAACACACTATTGAACCACACTCTTACACTGACTCATGCTCAACATCACACACGCGCGCATGAGGAGTGTCTAATAAAAACCAGCCTACCTAACACTCCAGTGAATTCAACTACAAAAGTCCACGTTTATTTACATAGTATGCAATACGAGTCTTTAGCGAGAAGTTATTGTTGCCATTTTTTGGGGGTGGGGGGGGGGGCATTTTCAGAACGCGGTGAGGAGGCACACACACACACACACACGCCAAACCCGCACAGCGCACCAGCAACCGTACCGCATGCACGCACACACACACACACACACAGAGCACCTCACAGCGCATCATTCTGCAGTAATCTGCCGCATGTGCGAGGGTCCGGTGTAAATCAAAGCTCGGGGCTCATGGTATTTTTCTCTCCTGGCTGCTGGAGCGCAAGTGTGCGTGTGCGTGCGCGTGTGCGTGCGCGTGTGCGTGTGCGTTTGATGACTGTTATTGACCCCCTGCGAGGCGAGAGGACAGCAGAGATCACTCAGAGGTTAAATGCTTTATTTCTTGACATGTCATCAAATGTAGCAGGGTCTCCCTCTTTTTCTCTTTGTAGTTTCTCTCTCTCTCTCTCTTTCCTTCTCCTCTCTCCGGCAACGGGTGACACGTCGCGAAAGAAAGCTCTGTCGCAGCATTATCCACAGAGGGGGAAGGGGGACCCTGGTGGATATAATGCCTATAGCGCAACTAAACCTCCAGAGTGGGGGGGGGGATTTTGAAGACAGGAGGAAAGACGCTGGAAAATGTTGGCGTGTGCGTATGTGCACGCGTGTTGTGCAGCAGCGGTATTTTGATCCCGCAGTGAGGTTGCACCTAAAGGTTGGAAGCATTGTACCTGCTCTATAAATAACGCTGGCGAGGCAACGGCTCCTGAGGTTTCCTCCCACTGACCACCTGGTCACAGGCTTTTTTTTTTTTATTATTTCTCTTAAAAACACAGACGTGAGATGAATCATCTCACGTCTGTGTTTTTA
>JAFBJU010000463.1:66438-83327 GCA_016785305.1 Colistium nudipinnis
CTCTCTCTCTCTCTCTCTCTCTCTCTCTCTCTCTCTCTCTCTCTCTCTCTCTCTCTCTCTCTCTCTCTCTCTCTCTCTCTCTCTCTCTGCTGCTGCTGCTGCATCACTCCCTTCCTCCACACCGTCTTTCAATCTACTAAAACACTTGGCTCAATTAGAGCAGAGAAGGAGGGGTATGATGGAGTGCTTCACGCCCACCTCCCATCCCTGTCCGAGAGAGAGAGAGAGAGAGAGAGAGAGAAAGGGGGGGGGGCGAGCCAGTATTGCTGAGCTCCACAAAATGGGGAGAAAAGACTGCAGACCATCAGATCATTAGTGCTCTCCCATTTCCCCCCCCCTCTCTCTCTCTCTCTCTCTCTCACTGTGTATTCTCTCCATTTCTTTCACCTCTTCTCCTTATCATCCCGCTGCCCTTACCCCCCCCCCCCCCCCCCCCCTCTCTCTAGTGCAGAGCGAATGTGCTGTGCTGGTCCGTGGAGAACAGTCTGCAGTAGCGTGCTCTGCTCTATAGTCTACGTCACAGGAACACGCTTACATGCACACGCTGACACACATATGTACGCACGCCGTTACATGCACACGCACATAGGCTTACACGCACGCACACGCACGCACACGCACAGCTTCGTTTAGCGGGATACCCTTGTGCGTCCGGACTGGCGTACAATCGGGTTCTGGAGTTTCAGTAAAACATCCCAAAGTCAAATTTACCGCTGACGCCAAAAATATTAAAGTAGAAGAAGAAGAAGAAGGGAGGAGGACCGTCAGTGACGGGTGTATTTCATCTGAAGGAGGTTTTCCATCCGCTCCAGTTGGTGTTCAACACACCGGCCTGAAAGCAACACGAAACGCTCAAAAATCCAAGTGTGAAGGAGGTGATGGCTCCTTTGAACCTTTGACCTTTGACCCTGCCGGCGAGCAACTCCCGCTTTCTCCCTTTGTGAGCGGCTGACGACCGATGGGAGGCTGGCGGTCGTATGTCCTCGTAAGCAGACAAACACGCAGACGCGCGCGCACGCACGCACGCACACAGGCAGACGCGCACACACACACTCAGTTAATTAAGTTAACATGCTGACGAAGGAGCTCTTTGCGGGATGAGAGTGATAGACGACCACCAACAGACAAAGTCAACCTGCACACAGCAGTGTGTGTCATGACATTGCACCAGGACAGCAGAGTGTGTGTGTGTGGTTCAAGGAAGACCCTCAACTTGACAAATGTCCTAAAATAGAGCAAAAGACGGTGACCCAAGCGTAAAATGTTTCCTTTTCGTATGTATAAATATTTTTTTCCTTTCAACTTTTTTTTCCCCGCTTCCTTTCCCTATTTTTCAGATTTGCCATTTCGGTTGTAATGTGCAGAGGTTGTGACAGAGGAGAGAGAGGGAGAGGAGGGGGCGGAGCCAGAAGGTGGCGCTGATGCCACCTGAATGGAGCCCACCGCTCTCAAATCCAGTTGGGTGACCACACTGAAAAGCTCCAACAAACGGGTGAATGGAAATAGACTCAAGCTGCACCTGGAGAATTATTATAATGATGAATATTATGATTTGAAACCTGTGCAGCACCACGCCATCTCCGACAATGCTGACCTGTTTCTTTAACGACGCAAAGACAAATAAAGCCGCGCGGGAGGGAAGGTTCTAAACCTGCATCTGTGCCACAGAGAGAGAGAGAGAGAGGGCGAGTGTGCAGCTGGAAAACACACACAATAAACGCACAGGCCACACAGAATTACACTCACAATCGCAACCACAAAGCCCCAATCGCACACACACACACACACGCGCACACTGCGCGGTGCAGTTTGTGGTGTGTTTTACTGCAGTGTGGTGCACAGGGACATCTAAGGGCCAAAAGAGAGAAATACAGGAGAACCAAACCACTGCAGTCCCCCCCCTCTCCCTCCCCCTCCCCCCCCCCCCCTCCCCTTCTACCCATTCAGATATTAACTGGAGCCTTTTTCCTCACGTGTTGATGAAGCTTCACACACCATCCCACAAGAGTTCCCAGTGAACCTGAGGATGTAGGTTCTTGGTTTTTAAAAGATGAAATGAAATGCACACAAATGTTCTTTCAAGGGTAAAAAATTAAAAAAATTCAATAAAGGTGCTCCCGCGTGTGTCCCCACGTCTTTGACCCTAATCGATGGCTCATCATGAAAGACAAAGGTCAGGGTGAGGGTTCGACACTCATTCCATCACGGAAACTCTTTCAGTCTCGGGCCTTCGATTCATTCCTTTGCCTAAAAAAATATATATATAATAAAGCCGCGCGGGAGGGAAGGTTCTAAACCTGCATCGGTGCCACAGAGAGAGAGAGAGAGAGGGCGAGTGTGCAGCTGGAAAACACACACAATAAACGCACAGGCCACACAGAATGACACTCACAATCGCAACCACAAAGCCCCAATCGCACACACACACACACACGCGCACACTGCGCGGTGCAGTTTGTGGTGTGTTTTACTGCAGTGTGGTGCACAGGGACATCTAAGGGCCAAAAGAGAGAAATACAGGAGAACCAAACCACTGCAGTCCCCCCCCTCCCCCTCCCCCCCCCCCCCGCCCCTCCCCCCCCCCCCCTTCTACCCATTCAGATATTAACCGGAGCCTTTTTCCTCACGTGTTGATGAAGCTTCACACACCATCCCACAAGAGTTCCCAGTGAACCTGAGGATGTAGGTTCTTGGTTTTTAAAAGATGAAATGAAATGCACACAAATGTTCTTTCAAGGGTAAAAAATTAAAAAAATTCAATAAAGGTGCTCCCGCGTGTGTCCCCACGTCTTTGACCCTAATCGATGGCTCATCATGAAAGACAAAGGTCAGGGTGAGGGTTCGACACTCATTCCATCACGGAAACTCTTTCAGTCTCGGGCCTTCGATTCATTCCTTTGCCTAAAAAAATATATATATATTTGAAAAAGAAATAATCATCATCATCATCATCATTTTAACTTCATGCAATTTGGCAAAATCCATCCGTCCATAATCCAATATCGCAAACAATTGCAGGACAGAGGATATTGAGCTAGACTGGCTTGGTGCTGTAGTATTTAGTGGGATCATTACAGGCAAAGTGTAATGAAGGAAAATTGATCATGAAAATGTCGACTGCATTTATTTTTTGTTTTTTTTTTCTGTCATGCTCATGCCTCACTACAAACTCCAACATTGAACGAGTTGAGTGACCTTAAGTTCATTTAATCCAACGTTTAAGGTCAAAGGACGAATTTCAACTGTCAAGCTTTGTGCGAACATGGAAATGATCCTGTTATAATAGCCAGGGGTCTAAAAACAAACGTTTTAAGCGGAGATTTTTTTTGTCTTTTTCTGTATGCGGATTCAATACGCTGCTGTGGAGACTTGTGTTATATAATAACATAATAAATGAGCAGGGACGAGGGCGGGGGGATTAATTATGAATGAACACGGACGGAGGGGAAGAGAAAAGGGACAATTGGAATCTGTCACACACACACACCCCCACAAAAAAGAAAAAAAAATCCAAAATCAAATGCTAGTAAATATTCCACAGCAGGACAATCCAGCCTTCGACTTCAAAATCAATTCTTTTAATTCTTCAGAAAAACGTACACGTGTGATGTGTTTTTTTTTCTCTCCAGTTCACAGGACCTCGCCCGTCTCCCCTCTTCACCTCCATCCCTCAATCAGACCCTCTTTTGCTCATCCCTTGTTACCAGCTAATTCATAAAAGTAGCCTTCGCTGCTAATTGTCCGCTGTTTATAGGCCCACGAGAGACACTGGGTGGGTGGGGGGGTCGAGGGGGGGAGAGAGAGAGAGAGAGATAAAGAGGTATCATTATGTTAAGCCCAATCACACGTGGACTTGATCGAGGTTATTCTTAGACACTGGGAAATGAGGGAGGAGGAGGACTGGGAGTCTATTAAAGTTCAAAGAGCATTTAACGGAAAAAAAAAAAAATGAAACGAAAGAGAGAAAGTGGAATTACATCGGATGGGGGGGTGCAAAGAGAAATAATACAATATTCAACAACAAATAGAGATGCTTTTGTGAATTAAGAGCTTCAGTTTTGGTATAAATATATATATTTTGAAAAAATCTGTAAACTTGTCAAATCTATGCGAGCCCACTGTCACAAAAGGTTCACCCGGACTTCATGGGTCGCTTATTCATCGAATCATTTCGGGAGTGCTCATGGATCAGCAAATGACGGTATTTGAGGAAATAACGTCCAAAAATTCCAAGACAGGAATTCAGCATTTTTCCATTTTCTATCAACCAAAGGACACATTTTAAATAAAAGAATAAAAAACAACTGCCACACAAAGGGCCATTAAATGCTCTCGGCACAGTACGAGTTTGATATGATATGCGAGCACTGTTGGGCTCTTTCAAGTTTTCACATTTTGCATATATATATATATATATATATTATGGAACAGAAATCAGAAAAGTAGAAAACTATTTATAGTTCACTTCGAATCCTCTTATGGCACCACCGACATATTTTTAATTCGTGACAAATAATTCTGTGTGTGTGTGTGCCTGAGTGTGTGTGTGTGTGTGTGCGTGTGTGTGCGTGCGTGCTGCGCGTGCGTGCCTCCAAGTCATCTGGTGAGTCTCCAGGTCGTGAAGCTTCCAAGAACCAGGCCCGTGATGAAGATGAGGAACAAGCTGGCTCTGTTTGAGCCCATGGACACTTTCTGCATGGACGCCTCTGCCAGCTCTGAGAAACTGCTGATCTGTGGACAGCCAGACAGACAGACACACACACACACAGACAGACAGACAGACACACACACATCATGACGTTTGGTTTATTTCATTTTTTGGCAGTAAATAAATGAATAAACAGCGCCCCCTACTGACACAGAATTCCTATGAATGGAGATACTGTGTATACTAAATATAAGAAATGAAGAAGGCATACCCATCCTCCATGTGCCTCAATCCAGCCCAGGAGATGAGTTTTGAAAAACTCCACAGTCCACATCAGGACATCCTTGACTGGCTGAGGCAGATGAGCCAACACCATCTGATGGACACACGATGACATGGTTTACACTGGCGCGGGTGCGGGCGCGGGCGCGGACACACACACACACGCGCGCGCACGCACGCACGCACTCACACCAACTCACCTTGGCGGCCATCTTTCCTGCCACATAGAAGAGCACAGCGATCTTCTCCCAGGAGATCCCGTCCTGCATCACTTGGTTGGCCAAGTCCTGAAAGAGTCCCCGCTTGGAGCCAGACTCTTTAACCAATCCGTCAATCGCACTGTGACGGAGACGGAGAAAGAAGGAGTGAGTTTAATACAAGTGGGCCCAGTTCAGGTGCTGGAGAAAGGCTCCACTTACTCTTGGAACTCCACATCGCCCTTCACCTTGTCGCCCACGATGCGGACCATCTTGCCCAGCTGGTTCACCACCTTCGTCCGCTGCTTGTTCTCCTTCCCTAATTCCACAGGCAGTGGGGTGAGGGGCGGGACGTCCTGTGAGGGAATGTCCTTCAGCTCCTCCACAATGACCCTGAAGGACAGAGTTAAAAATAAAGGGCCAGCTTAACGATTTATGCATCTATATAAAAAATATATATCTATCTATATATATATATATAAAAATAGATGAAATGGTGACATTTTCCAATATCAGCAAACTCAAAACCTTCCTGGGCTCGGTGTGCACCAGGTTCTGACCGAGTAGAACCAGGAAACCGCTAAAGGCGGATCAAGCTGATTTCAGGTCCACCCTGTCACGTGATAAGACAACAGGAAACCACAGAGGTTGCTCTGAAGGTTCACAGAGCACTTGCATTGGTGGACTTCCCTGTATGAGTCAGCATCCAACATAAATAAGACATGTTTGGTGTGTGGCGTGATTCACCGTGAAACGGATTCGCGCCCTTACAGGAAAAGGAAACAGAAAGTGGCATCGAAGCAGAAAGCCAGGCGGATTCGGCGGAAAACACGCAAAATTGAAGAAAAGTTTAAATGGAAAAAAAAAAAGAGTTGTTTACTTTTGAATTCAAAATACTTTTTGTGTAATTTAACATCTAAAGCAGGAAGCCAAGCTGGACTGGATATTATTTATTGCAATATGAAATGAAGTGATTTTTTTCAAATTAAAATGACTTTTTTTAGCATAACTGTAAAGTCAATCAACACCTTTGATCATTTAAGCAACAAGCTTGAAAACCCTCCTCAAATAACGGTGAATGCACAGTTTCACACGTATAAAAAACAAGTTAAATTGACTTTACATTTGTTTAGGAAAACTTACTCTCTGATCAGGGCTTCTCCAATTTCCTCGTCTGTGGAGAAAAAATACACAAATGTTGGAAAACGTTCAATACTACATATATATTTGTGATATTATTATTGTTTTAGATAACGTTTGACTCTTTCAGTTGAATTTAAAAAATATCGTGTTAAACTTACCGGACATGCCGTTTGCTACGCACGCCATGTTTTTTGGTTTGTTTTAAAAAAAAATATATGAACCCGTAAAAGTTGTTTTATTTCCACAGAAAAGTCCTTCGGAGACGCAACTTGTCCTCGAAGTCACTCAAAGTGAAACTAACTGCACAAAAACAAGCACATAACTGCACAAACCCACAGCGACGGGACCGGGGAGTGCGCTGATAGAGCCACGCCCTTCGCTCAAATACATCCGTGTGGAAACACGAGCGTGTGCAGCGCTCCTGTGTGTCCGACTGGAACATCATTCTTTTTGGTCAACGCCGGAAGTAGATTTATTTGGACTCAAATCTCATGGCTTTCGCTCCATTTCTTCACAAAACAATGAATTCATGTTTTTCTTCAAAAACAAATAATTTCTCTTTTATTTCCCGTTGTCTGTGAAGGTTCTCAGTCATCCAGCTCATGGTAATATCAAGTGCGATTCAAAGTAGGCAACTGGACTGCTTGAAGACTGAAAACTGTGCTATGATCTCACTATCTGAGCCAGACAATCGCCTGAATATAGATATTAAACAGCAATATCTCCCATCTTATATCTTTTCTTATATGACCAGAAATGACGTTTTCTATGTCATGTTGAAGAAAATTGCACAATCACGGATCAGTTGGAAAATAATCAATTTTTATTTATTTCTTCTACTCATTTCAACATTGAGATTTTCTGAGGGAAAGTCTTTTGTAATTAGTAAAAGTATTGAATGACATTAGCAGTGTTAGGTCAACTATGAAAGGTCAAAAGAAGGTCAAGGAGGGAAAATTGAAAACAGAGTGCGTGCGTGCGTGCGTGAGTGTACATTTAGGTTCTCCATCCTTTTAACAGTTTTACGCCAACACATTCCAGAGAGGCCCTGTATAAGATCAGTGTAGATCATGCAGGGGCGTGTGTGTGTGTGTGTGTGTGTGTGTGTGTGTGTGTGTGAGTGTGAGTCCATTAAAGGAGGATTTCACAGAATATATTGACAGAAATTTAAAAATAATTTCCATAATGTCGTTCCTCAGTGCTTCATTTACCTGAACTCTTAAATCGTGTCAGAAGGTGCCGGTGGGTTTGCTTAAATCACAGTTAATGATCCGTCACCCTCTGACACAGGCCACCTGGTGTGTAGCCCATCTCTGAGCCGGGGTTATCGATAATTCACTCCCAGTCCTCAAACTTAATGACTCCACCGAAGCCGCTGTAGGTGAAGGGCTCCAGCTGGGGGGCGCAGGACTCCTGGGCCAGGCAAGCCATCCTGTTGCTGTCGCAGCTCTGCTCGCCGCCGGGCCCGAAGTACACCGCGTCAGGGGAGGCGACGGACGGGTCCTCGTCAAAGTAGTTGTGGGGCCGCAGCAGGACACCGCCCCCGTTGCCCACCGTTACGGTATTGGGGATGTCCTCGGCGTGCGGGATGTGGAGGAACCCGGTGGTCACCCAGGCAACCAAGTCCTGTGGACAAACACGCACAGGCATCAAATTGTATGATCCCACGTGTAGAAACGTGTTTTTTTGGCTTCTGCATGTGGACTCCGTGTCATCGCACCTCGTTTTCAATACTTTCGTTGTCTTCGATGTATTTGCTGAAGTCCACGGCTGGTTTCCAGATGTCGTTTTGATTGTACAGGCTGCTGCTGGTCTGCTCCGAGTCCTTATGCCTGGTGATGGCCACTTTGTACCTGGGGGGATACAACCAGAGGGTCAGGACAAGAACGCACTGGATTTCTCTACACTTCCCACAATCCTCCTGGGTATGGGCCATTGAATATGTGTTTGGAGCGGAAGGGGCCGCATGATCCATTTCCATAATCGATTTCGTCCCCCCCCTAAAAAATTTGCCTCAAATTTCGAGCATTCCAAAATCCACATCTGGTGTCATTTTCCATTCTTAAGCATCAAAATAAATGCAGATT
Organism: Colistium nudipinnis; assembly: GCA_016785305.1. Lineage (NCBI taxonomy): Eukaryota > Metazoa > Chordata > Actinopteri > Pleuronectiformes > Rhombosoleidae > Colistium > Colistium nudipinnis. The sequence goes on from JAFBJU010000463.1 coordinate 74,796, forward strand.
TGTTTTGTTTCTCCCAACAAGTGATGTTGTTTTTTTATCTGTAGCTGCGGAAGCAATGACTGACACACCCTCATCACGGTTTCCAATAATATCTACTGGAACACAATCAAACACAATAAGCCAGGCGTATGATTGGCGTCACTTTGTCTTTGAGCAACAAACATCAGTGAGTCGTCTGCGTACAACAACAACACATTGACTTCCTATAAACACAAACTGAAAGGGTTCAGAAGTGGTGAACGCCCAGCAGGAAGTGTTTGTGTGTGTGTGTGTGGCTTGGGGGAAAAAAAAGGGTCCAAATAGCAACACAGACATACACTGTGTCTCCAGGACTTCCATGTCCACAGGGGACTGGTCCTCCGATTGTTGCTCCTGCTACCTGACCAGCTCAAAAATCTGAAGTGGCTTCCCACTCACTTCTTTCTTTTGGGAAATCATTGCATTGAAAAAAGAGACCTTGAATTTCAAATGTGGTTTATCACAACAATAATGTTGAAAAAATGATCATTTATTATTATTTTAGCAATTATGACGCCCGTCTTTCTTCAATGAACGTCCCCCTGCACTACTCCCACCACACACCCGTTTGAGAACAAAACTTTGAACAACGAGGCACCACAACGAGGCACCACAACGTTGCGCGAGGAGCCGATGCACAGTGTTCACCTGGCCCAGGACATGGCCCTCTCCTCAGGCTGGCTCTCTGGGAGATGGTCCCCCGTGAAGCTGAAGACCTGCAGCCTGTAGGAGCGCTGGTGACCCCAGCGGTTGGTCTTGTTGCTGGCGATGTGGAGGTAGCGCGGAGTCTTGGCGTCGTAGCGCAGGGCCGCTTCCTGTGGAAATGTCACAGTGGTCACGGGGTGGCCATTCAACGATACATATATTTATATTTAATAAAGCTTTGATCTGAAGCAACCACAAGGCGCACATGAACTTAAAATGGCAAAAACATTTGATTTTACTCGTTGGCACGCAAGGAGTGATGGAGTTAGAAAAAAAGCCAGACCTGCTCCGTTTTGAGTTGATTCTCCACCAGCTGAGGGATCATGGCGTAGTGATCCGGCTTATAGGGCAGCGACACATTGACGAACTCCATGTCTTTGGTCTGGAATACATTCTTTACTCCTGCAGAGGAAGCAGATCCGCATCAGGAGGTGGACCCTGAGGCGTCACAACGGGACAGGCCAACTAGGCAACTGCCTAGGGCCCCGAGCTAGAAGGGGCTGCCCAGCAACGACAACGTGAAACCCCCTTAAATGTCTTGGCACGTAGAAGACACTTCCATGACACGTCGGGAACCCCCTGATAGGGGGCCCCTGGGGTACTGGCGCGATGGCGTAGGAGACGCACTTACAACCCAAGAACCAACTCGGGGCAAAAAACACTGGAATTAGAATTGGTGTCCAGAAAGAATAAGGCCCAAGTTGACCGACTGAGCCCCCCACTCACCCAACACATCCAGATCCACCTTGAAGTTGATGAAGTGCGTGTGGATGTTGCCCAGCACGTGGTCCGCCACCTGGTGCCCGAAGCGCAGGGCGCCGTCCACCAGGTAGGAGGAGGTGATGTAGCCGGTGGCGTGCACCTTGGCCTCCACGGCGCCGCTCTGGTAGAAGATGAAGTCCCACATGTAGTCGTAGTTGCCGATGGCCGTGATGGTCCTCAGCACCAGGGCGCTGTTGGCCATGCCGCCGAAGCTCGGGTGGTAGAAGTCGGAGAAGTGCCTGCGCAGCGGCTGCGCCAGGTTGTGCTCGAAGATGCAGATGGAGTTCCGGAAGCGCACCGGCACCGGGACGTCGATGTAGCGGTAGGTGTCCACGTAGGTGGCCTGGTGGGGGCAGTCCACGCCGCGCACCAGCTCGTGCGCAAAGCGCCCGATGCCGATGCTGGAGTCCACGAACTTGGTGAGGAGCATGCTCGGCGTGACGGAGCCGTACACGGACACGGCCTCCTGCACGCCCAGCTCGTACACGATGCGCTCGCCGCGGAAGCGCACGTCGAACACGCGCATGCCCGTGATCGAGCTCAGGCCGAAGGCGAAGCTCCAGTCCAGGTACAGGACGTGGTTGCGCTCCACGCTGAAGCGGGGACCCTCCGGGTAGTAGAGCTGCGGGCCCACCTGCGGGGCCCCCCCGCGGCGCTTCAGGGAGGCGTGGTTGCGCGCCTCCTTGTGAACGATTTTGCCGTCGGAGCTGGACTCGTACCAGCGCCGGAGCTCCTCCACGGAGTCGAAGTAGCGGCCGTTGTAGAAGAGCCGCTCCACGCGCCACTCGGACGCGTGGACGCTTTCGTGGTTGACGAGCACCTCGAAGCCCACGGGGTTCACGTACATGCCCTCCACGTCCTTCAGGAAGGACACCCAGCTCTTCCGGTCCCCGGAGCGCAACCCGCGCGGCATCTGCTCCAGGCCGTTCAGCCCGTGGCCCGGTGCCACGCCGAAGCTCTCCGCCAGGAGCTTCTCCAGCTTGGAGAAGATCTCCGCCTCGAAGAAGCCGAAGAGCTGCGCGTACTCCCCGATGGTGACCGTGCGCGCGTTAATGGGCAGCTCCGCGCCGTACCGCTCCACGGTCACATCCCGGTGATGCTCGGGCCCGGGCAGCGGCCACACCAAGTACTCCTTGATGAGACCCCGCGTTCCGTGGAAGACCACCACGGTGGCCTGCCGCACCGGCTCGCCACCTTTGCCGTCCAAGTAAGCCAGCACGTCGGCCTTCTTGGGCACGGACAGGTCGATGAGGAAGAGGAAGTTTTCCGAGGGTCTGGTGGTCTGGTTGGTGGACAGGTCCAGGTCCTTCTGCCGGAGCATGTAGCTCCGGACCTGCGCGTACTCCTCCCGGCTCAGGTCCGCGAACACGCGGCTGCGCTCGTCGTGTGGGCCGCGCGGCGGGTGGACGCGCCGGCCGGAGCACTTGGGGGCCCGGCTGGAGAAAATCCCCACCAGGACCACGTTCAGCACCACGGAGACCAGGACCAGCAGGACCACAACCCATTTCACGAGCGAGTTCATCCTCCGCTCCACTTTTACGCGCGGGACTCGAAGCGAGGGCGCAGAGGACTGAGGCGGAGGAGAGGCATCACCTCCTCCTCCTCCGCGTCCTCCGTCCCCCCTTCCTCCTCCTCACGTCCCATCCGTCACGGATCTACATGTTTTCCTTATACATGACATAAAACGTGCTTCACACGCGAGTTCACGTGCGCACACATGGGGCCATGAGTTTCTACAAAGTTTCTCTGGACTATATATGTTCAAATACGCCCCAAAAATAAAGGTACACTCTTAGGACCTCAGGACATTTACACTTAACTAGAAGATATAAGATGGTTGAGGTTCCTTCTAAGGAGATGTCCTGAAACTTTACAATTGGTCATCCCCATCATTTAATAACAATTGCATTGTTGTCCTTGATCATCAATCAATTCAAAGGATTGCAATTGGTCTCATGACGTCATAACCATCATCACAGGTGGGTGCAAAGGTCCAGGGAAGTTCAAACTTCATTTACTGGACGTTCAAGCAGGAAAACAACATTTGACCAAGTTTGATGTAAATGTACTGAAATGTGCCGGTGCCCCATTTCAAATGAAAGTCCCTGCTCCCCTTCTTTTTTCACAAGACTGGTTCCGGACTGGACTCGGCATCACATTTTGCCTCAGTTTGAGAACACCGGTCATGGAGAAAAGCTGTTCCTCTCTCTCTCTCTCTCTCTCTCTCTTTTTTTTTAAGGAAATCGTTTTTGGCAGAGTTTGACCTCTGACCTTGAGTTGGACGTCCTGTGCAGATGGTGCGCTTCTTTCGCGTCTCCAGATCAGAGCTCGATGCGAGTCCTTTTCCCACCATAGACCCAATATGCTGGTTAGCTCTGGCCGATAAGGGTTGTTATGAATTTTTTGAAAGAACGCAGGCATATACTCCCACACGCGCGGACGCACACCCACACACTTATTAGGGAACGTAAAGAGTCGTGTACCACTGCAGGATGGATAACGGCACCATTAAAGTTGTAAACACATTCATCTAGTTGCACGAGAAGAAGCATGCGCCTGTGGATCCTGCACATGGACTTTCAATCAATCCGTGCATCCTTTCCCACAGTGGCACACACACACACACACACACGTCTGTTCCCACTTAGGCTTTATAAATGGTTGTTTAGAGCAACCCCGTGGACTCGGCGCATTCCAGCTTTTTCTGGACCGTCTCCCAGTCTCTGCTCCAGATGGTCAACTCATATACTCATAACTCTCTCTCTCTGGCCTCCTCTCATGCATTTATGTATTCCTACGTACTTTGTTTTAGGCTCACGTTCCTCCTCTGAAAGTCCCCCCTCGGCTAAGACCCCATTTCGCTCTCCTGAAATCAAATCAATACCAGTTATGAGTTTGTTTGGGTATTTAATTAAAAAATCCAGCTACCCCTCCCCCTCTATTTCTTCCTTAGCCTCAGTTAGAAGTGCAGTAGATGTATATCAGCTATGAACCGAAGCTGAACCCCTCCACTCAGCCCTTATACAGAGCGGACTGCAGCGTCTGGTCTTCGTCCACTCAACGTTTGTCACTTTAAACTTAAACAACTGTTTACGTCTGTACTTCCTGCCGCGGATCCTCTGTGACTTTTAACAGGAGCTGCAGTTTGTTGCACATTTTGGTAGGGGTGCGTTTTTCGGTGGTACATTCTTTTTCTTTGGCATTCAGAGTGGACTGCAAAGCAAGAATTTCCATGAACATGGAGTGTGCGATTGACAATAAATGCTTGAATCTTAGTGAACGAGCTATTCATGTCTTCACACTGTGTCAGGAAGAGGGAGCTGAGCTCACACCCAGCCTGGCCGTGGCTCCGTCAGCGTCAGGAAGCAGCTGCGCTGGATTCTCAGCCCAGTCTGAGTCAGATAAAAAAGCGCTATATATATCAAATGTAAGATTATGAACTCCTGATGGAGAGACACATGAATGTTTTTAATAATACAACTCACTGTGTGTATCACTGAGGTGTGTAATGTATTCCCCTCTTCATAAAATAAAAGAATGAAACCTTTCAGTCCCAGATGTTTGAGAATAAATGTTTTAAATATTGTAATAATATCATTTGTCACATTTGTGGCCATCCAGGATTAGAAATCCATCCATCCATACCACACATCATGAGGCAGATTATCGTGATTTGTGAAAATGGAAAAATACAATCAGATTTCAATTGAATATGTATAAATATGTATTTATATATAAATACATCAAATATAAATATTCACAAATCACAATCAGTTGATGTATATATACGTATATATTATATTTCCGATGAATATTCTTTATCGATAAAAGGAACCGGGGGCGACTCTGCCGCAGTGGCGGAAGTGACGCAGGCTGGTTCCGGACACGTGCTACCGGGGTGGGCGTGTCCGGGGCCGCTGGTGTAAACACCGTGAGTTGCGCCTGGTCCTCCGGTCGGTTGAGGCTCCGCGGGGATCGAACCCGCGACATTGACCCACTGATATCTGCGCGTGACATGCGTTAGAGGAGCGACGGCTCGCGCCATGGACTCGTACATCAACCTGAAGGTGAATTTCAGGGGCAACTCCAAGAATTTCCTCCTGTCGGGATCCGAGACGAGGAGCTGGGAGACGATGGAGGCCATGGTGAGACTCAGGCCGCGCGCGCGCGCGCACACACACGCACACACACACAACTACACGACACAGCAGAGACGCCGAGGACAGGGAGGACGTGTCCTCTCTGTTGTCATGGAAACACCGTGTACCGCTCAGACAGGGACGGTGAGGATAACCGCAACAGGCCCAAAGCCACCACACACACACTTGTACACACGGTGTGTACTTTCATTTTGTCATCACAAAGTGTAATAACCATTATTTAAAAAAAATATATATTTTCATAAAAGGCAATAAATGCAGGGAGACCCAAGAAGTGATTTAAAAAATTTAACCGCAGTAAAATATAAATGATAGTAACATAAATGGACAAAAAACGATGATAAACTGTATTCTGTCACCACAACTCTCTGTCCCATGATGCACCTGTCCTGATGTTGGCTGGACCAGTGATGTGATGCTTTTGGCTACTGTTACTCGAAACCAAGGTGACCACGGTTCATAGCACTCATTGATCACCTTTATCCGGAGTATTAGTATAATATTTAATAATAATAATATTGACTATTTGAGACAAAAAATGAAATGCAGTCAGTTATCACGTCATATTTATAATTTAACGTTTAGGATTCATCAACACACACAGATACTGAACAAAGTGCAGGGTCATATTCCTCTGTTGCCATGGTTACGTACCACACAGGCCCCGTAGATATCTGGTTATACTGGTCGGAAGCAGGCAACACACAGTGTGTGTGTGTGTGTGTGTGAGTGGACGTCTCAATCACGAGTGTGCTGAGTCACCGTGGATAACACCAGTCACATTCCTGTCGAGTGCTCAGCATTTAATGTGGAAGTCCATAATGAAAGAGCAGAAAAGGGGCGGGGCCAGAGTAGCAGGCCAATCGCATGACCCACGTACGGATGTCCTGTGATTGGATGATCCCCTGTTCCGTCACGCTACTACCTGACATGCGCAGAGGGAAACAGGAAGTGATTTATGTCCATCTGCGTTCATCGCTCTGAGTGCTGCTGAGTCCACCGGCAGGACCGCGCACGCGCACGCGCCGATTGACTTCATCCTTGCCGAAAGTGAATGAATAATGGACACTTTAATTAAGTCTCTGTTCGTCCGTCATCCAGAATGAGCCACCGTCCAACTGTGTGATTGTGTGTGTGCGCGGCTGCAGGTCAAGCGGTCCTTCGGCCTGTGCAGCCTTCAGTTGACCTATTTGGACGAGGAGAACGAGGAGGTGTACATCAACAGTCAGGGTGAGTGAACGTGGACGACGTAGAAAAGGGGCGGGGCCAGAGTAGCAGGCCAATCGCATGACCCACGTACGGATGTCCTGTGATTGGATGATCCCCTGTTCCGTCACGCTACTACCTGACATGCGCAGAGGGAAACAGGAAGTGATTTATGTCCATCTGCGTTCATCGCTCTGAGTGCTGCTGAGTCCAGCGGCAGGACCGCGCACGCGCACGCGCCGATTGACTTCATCCTTCCCGAAAGTGAATGAATAATGGACACTTTAATTAAGTCTCTGTTCGTCCGTCATCCAGAATGAGCCACCGTCCAACTGTGTGATTGTGTGTGTGCGCGGCTGCAGGTCAAGCGGTCCTTCGGCCTGTGCAGCCTTCAGTTGACCTATTTGGACGAGGAGAACGAGGAGGTGTACATCAACAGTCAGGGTGAGTGAACGTGGACGACGTGGATACGTGGGGACACAAAACCCCCAAATATCTACCAATCGCTAACGAGCTGAGTTGAGTCGTGGCCAATCCTGCTTCTGCTCTTCTTCTAGCGGAGTATGAGGAGGCCTTGAAGGTAAGTTGATGTCACGTTGGATTTCCGTGCCGCGCGGGGATGAGCTCAGGTGGCCAACGGAGCGGGTTGTGATGTTTCCCAGAGTGCAGTGCGGCAGGGGAACCGACTGCACATGAACGTGTACGAGACTCGAGGCCAGCCGGCGAAGGTCCCCGCCGCCAAGGCCGGCGGCGCCGAGCCCAAGAGGGGCTTCAGACCCCCGCAGCTCTGCCCCACCCTGGCCCAGGTGGTCAGCCGCAAGGTCCAGGCTGCGGTGCCAGAACAGGGCCTGGTGGGACCCCAGCACACACCTTTTTCTACGTTTGAAAACTTTCATATATTATGCTTTTGCGGAAAGTTTCATTTTGGAGAATAAACCGAGGGAGTTTTTGCTTCTGGTTTGTAGCAGGTGATCATGAAAGAAGTGAAAGGCACCAAAGAAGAAGACAAGACTCCGCCCGCCTGGTTCACGTCCTACATGGAGAAGGTGAGAACCAAGTGATGGACCCTGGAGTGGGTGGCGTGCCATTACTGAGACCTGGACTCTCCTGTCCCCTTCGCAGTTTAAGGACCAGGTGGTCCGCGAGGCCGTGGAGAAGATCTGCAGGGAGTTCTCGGGACAGTGCTGCATCCACAAGCCCCCGGGAGGAGGAGCAGGGGGAGCGGGCGGGGGAGGCGGAGGGGGGGAGGCGGCCGGCGGAGGGGGGGAGGCGCAGCAGGTCCCCGAGGTGTCCTCCTCCACCCTCCCCGGAGCGCCGTCCTCCTCCACGCCTCCCTGCTCCTCCTGCAGGGGGCAGACCACGGGAGGAGGATACCAGTGCAGGTGGGACCCCTCGACATATACATTGTCCCCCCCCCCCCAAAAAAAAGGAATATAAAAATCAATCTACGCGATTTATTCCAGGTGGTATTAATTGTAAAGTATAAAAGTCGGTGGCGGAAGTGTGGAATCTCCCTCACCCCCCCTCTCTCTCGCCCCCTCCCTCCCTCTCTCTCCCCCTCCCTCTCTCCCTCCCTCACCCCCCCTCTCTCTCGCCCCCTCCCTCCCTCTCTCTCCCCCTCCCTCTCTCCCTCCCTCACCCCCCCCCTCCCTCGCCCCCCCCTTCCCCCGCGCGCCCCCTC